>PVHP010013497.1:0-40802 GCA_004024765.1 Zapus hudsonius | reverse complement strand
TTTTTTTTTCCAAGAAAACAAAACAAAGCCGGGTGTGGTGGTGCACACCTTTAATCCCAGCACTTGGAAGGCAGAGGTAGGAGGATTGCCATGAGTTCAAGGCCACCCTGAGACTACATAGTGAATTCCAGGTCAGCCTGGGCTAGAGTGAGACCCTACCTCGAAAAAAAAAAAAAAAGCCAAACAAACAAGAAAACAAAACAAAACTACTTATTTGTGTTGCATGGGGGAAACACACACATATGCCACCCATGTGCCACTTTGCATCCAGTTTTACATGGATGCTGGGGGATTAAACCCAGGCCCCACAGGCTTTGCAAGCAACTACCTTGGAGAGCCATCTATCTAGCCCATGATCACATGATAGATCACTGTAGGTGGTCACTGAAAGCAACAGGACAAAAGATTTTTTTATTGTATCTTCACTTTCTGAGAAAGAATTAGGAACCAAAGTGCAACACAGAACAGTAAGATTTCGTGTGTATTACTAGCTAGACTTCAGAGCCAGGCTAAACAGTTTTGCAGTGAGTAACCCATGAAGAGAAGCAAAGCAGGAGGCCAATCAAAAGAAGAGGCAGAAATAGATTTCCGAAGGGTGCGATACATGATATTTGGGACTGGGGAGCATGATAAGCAAATCTATTGTGCAGGGTTTTTTCTTTTTAATTACAAAAGCAATATATGCTTGACTTTAGCCCTACGATATAGAAATCTAAGCTGAATCCTTCCCTTGTCCTGATATTCTATCATAACACACAAAGTTAACAAGTTTTTCTCTATGTAAACACATGCACAGTCATAAATCCAATTCCATTTTAAAAGAGGATCACATTATACACATTACTCTATAATCTGCTTTTCTTTTCTACTTAAAGTATAGAATGCTGTGCCATCTAACAGAAGATGTTTAAAGTTATAGAAGGAAGGCATACGTCTCATGGAAATAGGAGCCCTCAAGTATCATGAGAAACATTAATTGTATCAATATCTGGAAGCTAAGATCAATTTTCAATTTTTGTTTTAAAACCATAAAGGCATTCCAAAAATGACTTAGAAAATAAAATTACGCAGGACTGAAACCCAGACATTTTGTCTGCTAAAGCCTCATGATTGTTAACACTTGGCATTTTGTTAAAAAGAGGATTGTTGTGTTTCTAGTGGCCACAACAAATCAGGTATTCACATAATGTTCTTCTCTCCATCCCATTTTCAATTCATCTAAAAGTGAACTGTGCTTCTTAGAGCCAAAGTGAAAACCGATCAGCACCGTTAGTTAGAATATAACTGATTTCCCCTATCTCCATCGCAGAGACCAGTGTGTAAAGGCCGCCTTTCATTTGATATCAGACCTCACTTTTCATTAACGCTATACAAGGGCCAGGCTTTCCCACCTGAAAGCCCCACAGCCCTGCAGGGAGGGAAGCTGACACCAGGCCTCACTGCCAAGCCACACAATGCCACTGCCCTGCTCCGCACCGGAGTCCAGGTCTTTTCCATTTGGATCCCCATTCGAAATAGCTCCACCGTCACTACTTCTCAGCTTAGCATTCAGCCATCAAAGGAATATTCCAAAAGCAGAACCCGCATGCCTCACAGTACTGTCAGCCTTCCCCCACCTCCTACAATACCCACCAATCAGGAAAGATAAAAAGTTCTACTTCCAGACAATGATTTATTTCAGGAAGAAATTAATTACCCAAAGACATCCTTGATATGTGCTCCTTCCTAGAAACTGTGCATTAAAATGCAATTACCAAGGTGACAGTTTGAGGAGGTGGGACTTTTGGGAGATGACAGGGTCAGAGGGTGGAGCCCACAGGACGGTGATTAGTGTCCTCAGGGCTCTTCCTACCGGTGAGGACACAGTAACCATCTATGATCCACACCAGACACTGAATCTGCTGGCCCCTTCATCTTGAACTTCCCAGAATTGACAGGAAATATTAAAGCCTCTTTGTCTTCAGAAGTCATTAGTTTCACAAAAGTTAAATCACTTTACTATTTCTACTTTGAAATAAATTTATATTTCCTTTCTCTACTGAGAGACAAGAAAATGGTGCATGTCCCCATAATCAATTCATTTCTATAAACAGAGAGACATTTTAAAGAGGCAAAGACCTCAGAAACAAAGCAAAAGTCTACTAAAACTACCTCTATCCAATCTATCTGGCTTCCTTCTCAGCTCCTTCAACACGGAATCAACACCCCATTTCATTGGCTGAGTTAAGCATACACCTTTACATTCACAAATGCAAGTGTTGTACTTCAGGAAAACTCTTGAAAAAACTACATATTAATATATTAAAACTCGTTTTAAAATGTATTTGGAGAACATGTTAAAGTAACGTTATAAAGCCCTTTAAAGAATCGTTGAAAGGTTTACTACTATTGTATGCTTTTATGTGATTGCATTTTGTATATGTCATTATACTTGTAGCAGAACACGATTTTCCTAATTGCCAAGAACAAAGTATATGCTTTTCTGGTGATTTACTCCAGTCTCCACTAACGATAAATGTCAAAAAGGGTCACATCTTTTTGTTAATTCATTGCCTTGCATTTTAATAAGTAGTTTCTGAGCAATGGGATTTTACTAATCTCACAAAGACATCCAAGAAGGTTTCTATGGATTTCAGAGCTCCATGGGAGCTGCTCCTCAAAAGGCAGGAACTGAAACATCACACTCAGTGTACCCCCAACACATGTGCAATACTTTACACACAGCTGATACTTAAAAACACCACTGGGAAATACTCACTTGACTCTTACCAATACTACTCCTGTGCCAAACCAGCCAACCCTCCAAGCTCTCTCTGAGGGTATAAACAAATACCTCTGGACTCTTAGGAACAAAGAGGGAAGAGAGACGTCTGCGGTAGAAAGGGCAGCTCTCACTACGTGCACACTCACATAGATTTCATTGTGATCAAAGCGCTTCTTCAGGTTGTTGATGAAGGACTCCTCGTTGAGAGGCTCCAAAAGAACCATATCGCCCACTCCAATCATGTTGTCCAGAAGGGAGGACTTCACCTCCATCTTGGCCATGGTCGTGTGCTGGAAGACAGAGGGAAAGAAGGCAAGTTAATAAGCGAAACTAGTTCAGATGAGTTCTGTGCAAGGTTAGAGAAATGGCCTTCACTTGCCGTAGCATCATCTCCCTCCCCACAGCCGCTGTCACAAGTGGATGGCTGGCTTCAGTCACCCCTTGTCAACCTGCTGTCAAAAGTGAACCCTGTGCCCAGTCCATCCTCCCAGGCAAAGTGCACCCACAGCAAAAGCAGCTAGGAAGGCAAAGCCTCTATTTTGTTCTTTTTATCTTCTCTTCTCAGCAGCCCAAACTGGCTAAACTCAGGCAACACCCCTTCTCAGAACTGCAAACCACCTGTTCCTCTGGCCTCATGTCAGACTGGAATCTGTACAAACTTGCTTCCTCCAAGACTCCTTGTACATTTTCCCAAGAAATAATGTTTCTAAAATGATGCAGTTAGCACCTATGGATCACATGCCAGACACTACGCCAAAGAAGTTTACACGCACCGAGGAACTTCATCCTCACAATAACTCTCCAAGGTAGCTACTGTCATCTGTTTTGAGATGAGAAAACTGAAGCTCAGAGAGATGAACCTGCCATGATGACCTGCAAGCAGTCTGTATTAGCGGAAACACTAGCCATGGGAGTCTTTCTGACTTATTCCAGGCACTCAAAACTGAAAGAGCCTGCCTACTAGCGAACAGAGCCTACCTAGATAATGTACCCTAACAAGACTAACCGCCACATGCTTCACTTTCATTCTCACATGCCTTCCTAAGCAAAATCAACATTAATGTCTACAACAAAAATATGTGCTTTCCTTTGGCTCAGTGGGGAAGTCTACCACCTGGAACAAGAGGCACTCTGGAACAGCAGCATTCGAGCCCCTACAGTGATGTGTGGGGTGCCACCCACAGAGGAATGCTATCAGAACTCCAGCTTCTTCAAATATCACACAAGACAAGGGAAGTGTGAAGTATGTGCTATGTTCAGGTCACTTCTTCTATTACCAGGATGTTGAACTAAGTTCACTGCGCCATTCCCTCTAAGTGTTTCCAATGCTGGCTTTAAATACCTTCAGGATACTAATATCAAGTAATAATTGAGAATGCTAATAAATACATGAATACGTGCCCCGGTGCTGAGCAGAAACTATATATATATATATATATATATATATACACACACACACACACACACATATACATATATACACACACACATATATGTGTGTGTGTGTGTGTGTGATTCTTTCCATTAAGGAGTCACCCAGTCATACTGTCTCATATAAAGGGTATCTGCTTAAGCTTTAGCATTTTGGATAAATGATCTCAAACTTTCTCTAAGACATCAAGAAGACTTTTTAGAGGCAAGAGAAATTAACGAGTTAGAATGTTTTAACTGCTAATAATTTATATGACTCTACAAACTATCTTTTACACATGAGCCTATTAAAAATGTTTTGGCTCTGGAAAACCAAGAGAGAGGGCATTAATATGGAACCAAGTCTTCTTTGGATGAGGAAGTACCTAACACTCAAAAGGAAAAAAAGAAACAGTATTCTTTGCTAATACATGCTTTTTAAATTTCCTGCCAACCATCCATGAAATAACTCAGTCCTAGGTATCACTAAACCCCAACAATGGTAGCCCAGAGAATGGTTTCAGGCATTTTGAAGTAGTTCAGGCCCTGTTTAGAACATAATCCCCATTTCTGGGGAAGGAGCAGAAGCCAGGGATACAGCTGGCCCAATGCCAACATCCATGGCAAGGCAAACACAGGAGAAGGACTGGGTGTGCACAAGCTTTGTCACAATAAATTACCATTTAAATCAAATTTCAAGTTCTTAGACTCGTGCAATGCCAAACGCTCTCCAGTCTCAATGCGTGACATATCGTTTGACAGATGAGAGAAGAAAGCTTAGGGATCAAGAGGGAAGTCAACCTGAGAAGAGGTTTGAAAACAGCCACCTCAAACCAGCGAGTTCAATTCAGCAAAGTGGATGAATGGGCCTCTGCCCCATGGATTGCTCTATCCCGTCTATTTATAGAAATGCTGCAGGGCGACAACACAACACCATTCAGGTAACAATCATCACACAGCCACTCTACCCAGTAAATGAACCTGTTGGCCATCTTTTCAACCACAAGTCTCGGGAAAGTTTAGGAGGGATCTAGTTTTTACATTCTATCTGAGCTTCATAACCTGAAAGGGGTAAAATAAATGCTAAGTTACGGTAAACTGAATAAAAAAGGGGGAAATCCAAGATATAATCCAAATAAAATATAACAGTGAAAAAGACCAAACTGAAAAGATAATATCAAGATTCATTAAGTTATTCAAACTCAGTTATTCTGTCTATTTTCCACCTCTGGGTGTTTGGGGAGATGACGTCTTGACAGCTCCCCCCATTCCCAAGGTAAAATTCAGACACAGAGGAAATGATGAGGGTGATTTCCATATCTTCTCTATCACTTACTTTCTCATTGCTGGGACAAAATACCTGACCAGAAGCAGCATAAAGGAAAGAAAGAGTTGATTTCAAATTAGAATTTCAAAAGGAAGTTTCAGTGTGGTGAGGACAGCAGGGCAGGAGGAGGAAGCTGCCTGGGATCACATCTTCACATGGGCAGGGAGGAAATGGGAGGAGAAAGCAAGCAGAGCTGTAGCTCAAGGTTCACCCCCCTGGTGACACACCTCCTCCAGCAAGACTCACCTCCTAAGCTTCCCAGCCTTCCAGAGCATTGCCACTAACTGGGAGTAAGTATTCAAATACGTAAGTCTACAGAGGACATTTCACACTCAAACCATCACATCTTCCTACACATGGAATTTCACTTCTCATATTGTGTCTCATATTATGACTCCCCCCAACACACACCCAACTCCAACCTAGGTTTAGTTCTCTGTGAAAGTTCAATGGAACAATATGGTATATTTGCTCCACAAAAAGAAATTGATTCTTTTCCTTCTCTGGCAGAGCTATGCCTAACCATGGAACAAATTTCTAGAGCACTTGCTAACTCAACATTTCCATAAACTCAGAATTCACGTTGTGTTATAGAGGAGAATGAGCATGAATACAGAGCATCTACATGCATTATCAAATCAAAACTGTGTGTAGGGAGCATGTGTGGGAGGGGGTGCGCATGCGTGGGTGCATGATCTCCATTCCCAAGAGCCCCTATGGGAACCCAGTTTTACTAAGCAAGAATTTCTACCCTATGCTCCAGGATTTAGCATGTAATCTACATTAAGTCAATCAACACATCCCCAACCATCTCCTGGACACTGAAACTGATTCAAGTTTGAGAATGTGCCCGAACTTGAAACTTTTGGCTTAGTATATTAGTACAATGGTTCTGTCTATTTCTGGATTATAGCCATGACACTTGGAATGACTGCAGCTAGCTCTGCTTTCGTGAAGGCTAGTCCCAGGAGGACAGAGGACACAGAGCATGGAAGAGGCAGAGAAGGGACATTACTGGGAATTATCAGTGACAGAATCCTAATGACATCACAAGCCTCTAGATCAAATTGTACTTAAAGCCCTGCCCTCTCATCTCTCAAGTTTTCAATGATGTAAGCCTATTAGGTCTCTTTATTATTGAAGTAATTCAGTTGCTTTTTCTATTATTTGCAACAGAAAGCATCTTACCTAATGAAAGAAACCCATACCAGGAAGCAGAAAGTTATCAGTTACACTTGCAGACATGGACAACCTGAGCTAAGGCATGAGGGGCGGGGTGCAGGGCATAGGAGCCTCCTGTCTTAGACTGGCAAGATGGTTCTTTTTATAACCTTTTATTGACAACTTCCATAAAAATAGACAATATGCCATGATCATAATCCCCTCCCACAACCCCCTCCTTTTCCTGTTCCAAATCTCCTCCACTGAATCCCTTCTTCTTTCCAAAGTTTTTCTATTTTGATGTCATTTTTCCTATTATGCAAAGCCAAAAATAAATGTGTAGAAAAACTTAATGAAAGCAGTTATCTATTGCAGACTAACCAAAAATAAGGACATTTAAAACACATCTATTATAATGTCCATACAAATAAATACAAATCAGAGGCAGTAGCTACAGGGAGATGTCAAGTGTTCTTCATCGACTCGTGTGGCACTCATGAACTCCATGTATGGTGGTCATGTATGCCTAATGATGCCTTCGTAGCAAAATCAACCCTTCAGTGTCAAGTCTTTCCATGTTCATCCTCATCTCCCCAAAGGCCCAGTGCACAGCAGCTCGCACATGGAAGGCATTCGGTGCAATAGAAGCAAAAACATCTACCCGTCATTCAGCAGTGCACATTCTCACAGCTGCCATTGGTTGGCTCCCTCACAATCTGAAGGAAGCCTAGGCATGATGGTGGCCTCAGAGCCGCTTTGACCCAGTCCTCCAAAATCATCATATCAGCAAAAGGACAGGAAACAGAATTGTGCCACATGGCTCCCAATGAAGTCACCAATGCTTTTAAGAAGGACATGGAAAACACATTTAAGCTAGAAAACTGGGCCAATATGACAAAATTCCATGAACAAAGTACTCCCCAGCAGAAGTCCATGGCAGAACAGAGGCAAAAGAGGGGCCAAAGCTGCACCAGGTGTTTCCACAGCAAACCAGCCAAGCCACCGAGAAAAACTAGACCTTCTAAAATAGCACCAAATCCCACCTCTGGGGCGATGGGGAGAGATTAAATTTCCACTCCATTCAGTTCAACTGGGTGAGCGGTACGGAGTCCTTTGAGCTGCTGGCCTGTGTGAAGTAGTCCAGGTTCTCCCCAGCCTCCTCACATCAAGGAGCAGCGAGAGAACAGGCCACATTTCACATTTCAAATGACTGCTTTAAAGACTGAAAGCAATACATGTTCATTATAGGAAAAAAAACAATTAAAACATAGGTAACCATAAGGAATAAAACCAAATACAAGACACCCATGTTTTAGTATAAATCTTTTTTAAAATTTATTAGAATCCTTTTTAAAACATGATTTAATCACCAATAAATTGGTCATTACTACTAATTATACAAATGTTGGTACATCTCAAGACAGGAACGTGAAACGGATCGGCAGGAGGTGTAAAGCTGTGGGGTTCCAACAGGAATGACCACACCACTTTACCATCTACCCCTCTCTAGTTTCCTCCTTCTTTCCCACCTACTCTTTATTTTTTCAAAAACCTATCTAGCCAAATCATCTACACCACTTGTCTCTACCATTAACACCAAAATACCAACAGGGGAAAAAATCTTATTCTCTAAATTCAGCCAGAGGTTACCCAGATTCTTACCCTCGGCCTCTTGCCGTCTGTCACTTCTGCCCTCATCAACCTGTCTCATAGACTATTTCACCTTCACCACCCAAGTCCAAGTGTCCATTGGTGGATGAATGTATAAACAAAGTATGGGAGACGGAAGTATATTCAACCTTGAAAAAAATTATAATCCATACTATAACATGGATGAGTTTTGATGACATTATGCTAAATAAAGTAAGCCTGTCATAAAAGCCAATTACTGTGTGGTGTGTATTACTGTACGATCCCACCTATATGAGGGACCCCACACTGTCAAACTCATGAAGACAGAAAGAAGAAAGATGGTGACCAAGAGCTGTTGTTTAATGGGCCCAGTTTAAGTTTGGGACACTGACAGGGTTCTGAGGTGGTAGCTAGGGCGATGGCTCTGAGTCATATCACTTGCTGAGTAAGTCTGGGTTTGATCCTAAAAGACAGGACATGGTCACACATGCCTGCATCCCCAGTGCTGAGGAGGGTGGATACTGGAAGATAGATCACTGGGACTTGCTTGTCAGCAAGTTTGATCAAAAAATGTCATGAGCTCCAGGTTCTGTGAGAGGCTTTGTCTCAGGAGATAAAGTGGAAGAGATGAAAGAGTAACTGGGAACATCGAATGTCTTCCTCTGGCTTCTGAACATGTGTACACAGGGGTGAAAGACACACATCTGCACATAGACATGTCTAGAGACGCGCGCGCGCGCGCGCGCACACACACACACACACACACACACACACACACAAAATAGGAAATGTTCTAGGATGGATGGCGATGGTGGGACAATAAGATGGTTGTACTTAATGCCAATGAACTACACATGTGAAAAAGATGTATATTTTACAATATACAAGAAAAGGAAAAAATTCCTCAGTAAAGAACTCATGATGTCACAACTCTTGCCTTCCTCCTCAGTCCCCTCCCTCTCTCCTGGACAGTCCTCTACCCTAAGACAAACCCCACACAACACACAAACATGCCAAAACCTCCAGTGGCCTCCAGCAGCACCTTCAACCAGATCACAGATACTGGCTGGGACAATCCCAACTTTCAGGGACCTGACATCAGGACACAGACACTACAGTCAGGTGGCCATAGCACTGGAATAAAATTTGTGGGATTCTGAAAACAGGGTATCAGGACCCTTTCAAGCTCCTGAAGAGGCTGCCCTCTGAAGGAAAGAAGAAAGCACAATGACAGAACATGGGAGACAGACAGAGAAGCTGCTTCAGATGCCAAAAGGAATCCCAGGTATGAGACTTAAAGGTTCAGCTGGGCTTCTGGACTCAAATCTGATTTGCATCAGCATGAGAAGCCATTCCTCACAGGTAACATGCTCCAAGCAAACCAGCCTGCATCCCTCAACACCTCTGTTTTAAAGCTCTATTCCCCATTTCATGGAATTTGCAGGTGAGACCTTTGAAAGGGAACAGGCTTAGAGGAGGTGGTGAGGAGGGCCATCATGGGCCTCATATCCTTAAAAGAAGAGCCAGAGCTGCATGATCTCTCTACATGTGAGACACACATGTGAGCAAACAGGTTTCTGCAAGCCAGGAAGTGGGGTTTCACCTGGAGCCAAACCTGCAGGCACCCTGATCCTGGACTGCCCAGCCACCAGAACTATGAGAAACAAATGTCATGTGTCACAGTCACAGAAGTCCACACACACCAAACACCAAGGCAAACTTGAACACAACTCCTTCACCACTGTTAGCTTGCTTCACTGCTCTCCCCTGGAGAAGCAGGCTGGAGTTCTCAATGTGCAAAGGCCCTCCTACCTGGCAGAGTGGCTGGCACAGGTTCTGGTGTGGACAGTGAGTGAGTTAAGTGCACACAGGAGAGGCACAGTGTACTCTCCTGCTCCCAACTGTTTCCATCATATCTACCCTCCCTCCATACCAAGATCAACCAGCTAAGAGGCACCAAGGAGCCTCAGAGGATACACAGGAACATGATCAAGGAGTCAAGACCAAAATACTAAATACTCACTCAAGACTTGCCAACCTAAAGGCAAATAGAATTGAAACTATCCTTTAGGGCAATTTGCTCAAGCAGATGAGGCTCACAAGGGCTTTACAGGGCTGCTCAGAGCACGTAAGAAGTGGGCAGACACACATCTGTGAAAGGGTTCCCATGGTGCTGACTTTCACTCCAGCAACACTTGATAAGAGAAATGTATATATAAGGTGTGTCTACCCATGGCACTGACTTCCCAAATTACAGTTATCTGGCTTTATTCCACTGTTTCCCTACCTCCACCCTTTCTCCAATGCTTTCTGCTCAGACTTCTTGATTGACTGCTGGTCAGAGGGCTTTTCATTACAACCCTAGGTTAGGGAAGAAAAAAACAGGACTAGAGACAGAGTAAAGCTGCTGCCTATGTGGAAACCTTAGATAAGACAACAGGCATTAAATTAACAGGCAGTGAAATCAAGTAGATTTCAACAAGTAGTATAAACAAATAAACGGGTAAATGAACATAGAAGACCATTTAGCACAAAGGCTGTCTCCAACTCCAAAAGTCCTGTGGAAAAGAAGAAATGAACTCGGCATTATGGTTGTCTAAGAGTTAACACCCCACAGGATGTCCCTGCGGAACCAGAGATGGGCCAAGAACCACGTGGGGCTAAGGTCAAGGTTGGTTTGGTCTGGGCGTGGAAAGTGGCTTTATCAACAAAAGCCACCCACTAGGTGTTGATGTGCCTCAATCCCAGGCACAAGCCATTATAACGGATCGGAAAATCACATCTAGGACTTGGCAATTTGTAAAGAAATGAGCAGTTGGGGAGAAGGGAAATATGTCAGCTGTGTAAAGTGAATATGACAAACATATCTAGGCTAACGAAGGATTTTTGAGTCACAAAAAGTGGTTGCTATGACAACAGTGAAGTATTTAGATTACTAACCACCAACTCTTCTGATAGATGAGTAAAATTTCCATGTGATTCCTGTATAGAAAGAGCAAGGGAAAAAACAAAAACAAAAAAAAGCCAGGCATGATGGTGCACGCCTTTAATCCCAGCAAAAAAAAAAAAAAAAAAAAAAGAGCAAGGGGTCAGAGCTTCTAACAAGACAATACACATCTGAAAGCTGGGGCCCCAGCACTCGGGAGGCAGAGGTAGGAGGAGTGCTATGAGTTCAAAGCCAACCTGAGGCTACAGATTGAATTCCAGGTCAGCCTGAGCTAGAGTGAGACCCTACCTCAAAAACAGGAAAAAAAGAGAAGAAAAAGAAAACACATCTGAAAGGGTCTGGGTAAAGATGAAGCCATCCTGAGGGGCTTGAGGATCGTCCTTTGCTTATAATGTGATGTACAAGCCTTTAATCTAACTCTCACATCTGCAGCTCTTGACAACCACCCAGAGTTTTCTAAAGCGATGCTTCACTTGTATGTTACAGAAGTATTGCAGCAACCATTTGTCAAGAAGGACCTTTATAGCCAGGTGTGGAGATGCACACCTTAACACTTGGGAGGCAGAGGTAGGAGAATTCCATGAGTTCAAGGCCACCTTGAGACTACATAGTGAATTCCAGGTCAGCCTGGGCTAGAGTGAGACCCTACCTCGAAAAATAAAAAAGGAAGGACTTTTTTGATCCACAGCAATACAGCACAGCACAGTCTTTGCAATCACAGACCCAGGCTTGAACCTAAAGGAACTCATCTCTATAATTCAGATTCTGACCCCCAAACTCAGATGAAAACATCCACTTCACAGAAGCATACACAGGCTGAGAACCAAACTCACGGGATGCTAGTACCTCCTCTCAAGGCCTCTTTCTTTCGATGTGAGGCGCTTCACTGTCCCACACACACACTCAAGTTACTAACCTATCTGCAAGTAAGTTTCCTCACTTGCAAATAACCTTCCATGAAGTTCCATACTGTGATGGTTAATCTTGTGGTCAACACGGCAAGCTCTAGAATCACCTAGGAGACAAATCTGGGCATGTAGATGAGGGCGTTTTTACATGGGTTAATTTGAGGAGTGAAAGCCCACTCTAAATTTGGGCAGAACCACTCCATGAGCAGGGTCCTGGGCTGACTAAAGAGGTGAAGACAGAGAGCTGAGCACTCCTTTCATCTCTGCTTCCTGACTACACCTGCAATGTTGCCTGGTGACTCAAACGCCTGCCACCACACCTTCTGCACCAGGATGGGTTGCATACACCCTGAAACCAGGAGCTAAAATAATCCTTTCCTTCCTTAGCTGCCTTTGTCAGTCATTTTGTCACAGCAACAAAAGACGTCACTAAAACACATACTCAGAGGAAGAAAGGCAGCCAACATCACTGTCTGTCCCCACTGTCATTTCCCAGAGCCATAATAGGAAGGACTGAGAAGTGTCAGAGATAAGAGACATCTCTGCAAGGCTCACCAGAAAGCCTCATTCAGCACTCCCATGTCTGCCTCTCCAACCCTGCAGAGGTACCCCTCACCTGCCACTACCCCAAAGGTCCAGAAGAAGCAGCAAGCAGCCCTAGCTTAACAAGGAAACCTGTAATCATGTTCTACAACTCACTCTGAATGTTACAAGAATCAATGAGCTAACGTCTGAAGGGCTAAGAATCCCTACGGGACAAGGTAGCCAAAAACTATAAACCACTGTTCTATCCAGAAACACAAACTCAGCTGTACGAGAGAACGTGCTAATTATAACCCATAGACTTCTCAATTTCTTCCCTCAAGGCAGATAAAAAAAATTCCAAGAAGTTATGTGTGTTTAGATTGGCAAACCTGAGACCCTAGAACCCCAGGATGAATGTAAAACTACTCAAATATAGCTGAGAGCCCTCATTGGCCCTGGCGGATCCACAGACACCAGGACCATGGCGTGCTTATTAAACTGAGTACAGCCACCAGAGGAACCAACTTCCCTTCCAAATAAATCCATTTACCTTCTGCAGGGTCCCGAGCTCATTTCACTCCACATGCTGAAATCCCCACCAAAGTCCTCCCTCCCCTTGCCTGCCCCTCCTTCTGCTTATGCCACTGTGGACTCAGAGCCCAGGGTCTTGCTAATAATACCCAGCATGTGCTCTGCCTGGCACTAAGCTACATCTCCATCCAATCCTCTCTTCTCTTTACCCTTGGTAAGATCATCCCCTCCCTCTGGGTAGACCATTATAACTGAGGCACAGTGATCTGTCACAGAGGGCTTCCTGGAGGGGTCAGTTTGGAGCCAGCCCACATTGGACAGTTAGCTGGACAAAGCCACGGAAAACAGGACAGGATGCTCAAGGAATGAACTCACTTCTTTGAAAACATGGTCTTCCCATGATTCCCACTCTCTTCAGTGACACAGAGAGACTGACAGAGAGTACTGAGTGGAAGAAGCAAGCTGTCCTGCCAGGACACAAGCTGCCAAAACCCTCGGAAGATCCAAGGTGCAGAACCAGCTCAGCAGTGAGACCTGGTGGCACTGCGACTTGAAGCCTCAGTTTCTCCACAAGCCTGCCGTCTCCTAAGATTCTGTCCCAGGTGCCATCACTGTTGACAACAACAACAAAAGGCTAAATTCTGAAAAAAACTTGAAATCCTTCATTTTGAAGTATTAAAGAATATTTTTAAAAAAGTATCAAGCACCAGACCATAAATAGCTTTCTCAATGCCATTTTCAATGGCAAAGGAAAGCAGCTCTCTATGAAAAGAAATGAATTGGAAATCTAACTGTATGCAGCACAGAGATACAGACAGGTCAAGAGGACTGGAAGTGGAGCTAGAGCTGTACAGTAAACTGTTCCATGAAAAAATGGCATCTGCTATTTAAAAAAAAAAAATAGGGCTGAGAGATGGCTCAGCGGTTAAGGCACTTGCCTCCAGTGCCTAAGGCCCCGGGTTTAATTCCCCAGTACCCACATAAGCCAGACCCACAAGGTGGTGGCCCAGGTGCGCTCGCCCTCTCTCTCTCTCTCTCTCTCTCTCTCTCTCTCTCTCTCTCTCTCTCTCTCTCTCTCTCTCTCTCTCTGTATTTCTCTGCTTGAAAATGAATAAATAAAATATTTTAAATCTCAGCACTCGGGAAGCAAAGATAGGAGGATGGCTGTGAGTTCAAGGCCACCCTTACACTACATAGTGAATTACAGGTCAGCCTTGGCTAGAGCGAGACCCTATCTTAAGAGAAAAAAAAGAACTCTAATTATAAAATCAAAAGATTCCAAGTGAAAGAACCCTATAGAAAGAAAAAGGAGAAAAGCATGCATTACTCAACAGTGTAACATTAGTAAAGGCTCTGTAGCCATGGCTAAGAAAATTTTTTAGAATAGTAATTCAGAAACTCCCTAAATCAGCTACTCAAATAACATCAATAAACTATGTAAACAAAGAGAGAGATGTTTATACATTTACATTGGGATTTCATGAATGTTTATTAGTTGAGAAGTGATCAAACAAAAATAGCTAAGATGTTCCCCAAAACACCCTGATAATATAAATTCAGAAGGCAAAACTGCTCTGTAATTTGAAAAGAATTTTTAAAGAAAATAGCTAACTTGCCAGTGGGTTACTTTACCTAAGTTGATTAAAATCAACAATCACATTAAAATTTGGAAGCATTTTCTGTGCTGACTTCTAGGTTTTTTTCTTTTTAATGTTAGAAGCATTACTTAAAAGTCAGGGGCATCATAACTCTTACATATCTCTAAATGTTCTCTGCAGTTCTTATGAAGAAATGAGATATGCAACAAACCAGCCTATTTATAAGGTATGGTATAACTCACCATTTGTAATTGAATCAAAACATGCTTAATAAACTCTATGTTCATAATAATGTACATTTTATAAAGTCTATGTTTATAAAATTTAACTAAATTTGAAACCATAGTTCTGCTAATTTCCAAAAGTTCTGCAGATTACAGCAGATTCGTGGGTTTATATAAGTATTCATCCCCCATGTGCAATACACACTTCTTGAATATAGCAAACACACTATCATATACCAAAATCCATTTTGAAGTTAATCAGCTGGGCCATGTAAAGAGCCATAGAAACAATTTCCCCAAGGGAGGTTTCGGTAATAAAATATTTAGTAATGCACTGCACTGCAAAATCCAGATGAAAAAAAAAGTTCATTTCCTCTAAAAGTAGTTTATCAAAAGGTTTTCAAAATACATCATTAGACTGTAAATCAACAAATTAAAAGGATAAAAACGAAACTTTACAGTTCTACCCTCTAACATGTTTTCCAATAGGTAGAGAGGTAAGTAGAAAAACTAGAGTTCTTTCTAAATGGCATACACAGGCAATCCCCTCCAGCTTACAAACTCAAACTGCTTACCAACTTTTCTTCCCCATCATGTTTTCCACTGACTTAACCAGCACTTTCGCACTCAGTTCATGGGAAAGGAAGAGACAAACATTCGTTGTGACAGGGAGAACGCACTAAGTACAACAAATATTTTGCACGCAGATAAGGAGGGGAAAATAGGTCAATAACCCTGTGGCCAGGCAGAAGCAGCCTGAACCCCCATCCAGGGCTGGCCTGTAAGATGAACCACAATGGGCGGTCTGCCACCCACCACCTACTGCTCCCAGCATGCACCTGTTACATGTGAGGCACCAGAGAAGAGCAAGAGGCAGACCAACTGCTTCCTAGCCACTGACACTCAAAATGAGTAAAGAAAATACTTAAGAGGGCTGGGGAGAGAGCTCATTGGGAAAGTGCTATCTCCCAAGCGTGAGGCAACCAGGATTCCATCCTCAGAGCCCACAGATAAGTGCCTGGTACGATGGCATGTGCCTGTAATCCAAATGTCCAGTGACAGGAGAAACTCTAGCCAAGCCATTTGTGAACACTAAGCCAATGAGAGAATCTGTCTCAAAAAAGGGTGGTTGGCCCCTAGAAAAGTATCAACTGAGGCTGTCCTCTGGCCACCACATGTGTGTGTCCATGCATGCACATGCGCGCGCGCACACACACACACACACACACAAGAACACACACAATTGAAACACAAAAGAAAATACTTGAGCAACATAAACAATCAGCAGCATTCACCCTGCAGTTGGTGCCCCTCAATAAGGAATACTGGATTTACCCTCATGTTCAGTGGGAGAGCGGTTAGCATGGCCCAGGAGGACCAGACAAGGATGAATAAAAAGATGACACTTGACTTTGGAGTTCAAGGTGGATGTGATCACATAAAAGTACAAGTGTGACACACCTATAGGAAGGCATGGCGGCAGAGAGAGCGATACACAGCCTTGGTGGGTAACGAAGCTTGGATGAGAGGGAACCAGAGGCCAGGCTAGGGAGTCAGAGTAGAGGGCAGTAAGGGGGGAGGTGGCATGGCACAGCCTTCTCTAATGCATCCCAGCCACAGGGTCACAGTCTGAAGGAAAGTAAAACAGAAGACAGACGAGGTGGAGTCACCAAGCACCCCTGAACAGAGACTACAGTCCTTTTCTGTCACCGCAACAGAGCACCTGGGATAAGCAACGTAAACTGAGGAGAGAGAGGTTTATTTTCTTCTAGGGGACTCGGTCCATGGCCACTTAGCCCTATGGTTTTGACATTCTGGAGGCATAATGTAACAAAGTGAGAGCTTGTGACAAATAAGGCCTTTTAACCTTAAATACCTCCAGTAGCGCCACAGCCTGACACCCTGGTCTTGAACACATGGGTCTTCGGAAGGTGGCTCAGATCTAAGCTGTAGCAGAGACAGTAACATTTTAGATAAGGCTGCCTTCACGTAGTCTGAATCTGTAGAGAGAATGGAGAGTGTGTGTAACTGAGGAAGGACTGCTGTGTGTAGCTGTCAAGAGGGAGTCAAGGGAAAACGACCCTGCAAGCTAACAGCAGGGAAGCTGGGCAGGCTCATATGGTTTATTCCCACCAAAACTCATGTTAATGCTTGTGTGCTAAACTCAGCAGAGTTCGGGGTAGCAGGCCTGTAAACGGTGGAATGTGTTCTCCTGGTCAGGTCTCTTAAGAGCTGGTTGTATGAAGCAAGATGGCTTCTCTGTCCCTCATTCTCTTCCACATGGACTCACTTGCCTTCTACTTTGTGCCCTGAAGAACTCAAGCACGTGCTGGCACCATGCTCTTGGATTTAGAGAACCATACGCCAAAATAAACCTTATTAAATAAATTACCCAGTGTAGGACTAAGACACACACACACACACACACACACACACACACACACACACACACCAGAAATCCCCAAAGCATCAGTATTAGGTTAACACACATTAGAAACTCAAAACAACCAAACACAAGTTTAACATCTCATAAGTAACCCTGACTCCTGGATAGGCTTTCTGCTCAGCATCAGATATGATTTTCATATTTACATGGCTTTAATTTCCTTCCCTGAAAAATAAAAAAAAAACTACAGAAAAAATGTCAGCCATACCATACCAGCTGAAATAACTGTGCCCCCAGATTCTACTGCGATAACAACCCACTCAGTCTAATTTTAACCAAAGTAGGCCTTGAAAAGAAAGAAAATCCAAATCAACATTAATCTGTGAAATACAAGATAAATACAATATAAATTTTTACTTAACTTAAATCAATGTACCCACTATGTTTTTCAGAGTTCTTGTTTTTCCTCGGCTATGAACTGAGGACAGTAGGAGCAGCCATGAGGGCAAGATCAATTCCACAATGGTTTCATCCTTTCAGCAAATAAAATTCACTACAGTTCATCTGACACAAATCTTATGGCTGAGAGTCTGACGATTTGTTACAGGAGACTGAATTACAAATGAGAAGGAACCGACAACACAAGGTAAACTTGAATCCAAGAAGAGGGCCAAGGCTCCAACAAACCCCCAGAGCTGGGACAATGAGAGACAGAACATGTACCACCAGCAGCAGGGACCCAGAGTGTGACCCAGAGGAACGACGGACACAGAGTGAGGGGATGTCACACGGGGCAGGACATTGGACTTACAGTGTCTGGACTGTGTTCCCCTAATTTGACATGTTGAGGCCCTCACTCCCGGAACCACAAAATACATCTGTATCTGGGGAGAGGGCCCCCAGAGTTTACCTTCAAGTAAAACTGGGAGATGAACGAGAACCTTTATAAAAAGGAAAGACAAGGGCATAAAGAGATGGCGGGATGACTCCATGGAAGCAAACCGAGGCAGGAGCCACCTGCAAACCAACAGAAAGGCCTTAGAGGAAACTTCTGGACTTCCAGCCTTCAGATTATGAGGAAATAAATTTCTGCAGTTGAAGGCAGTGTGTCTGTGGAGTGTAGTTATGGCAGCCCTAGCAAACTGACACCTTCCAGGAACTGTCTCTTAGCTTTCTGGCACAGCCTACCTACCCTTGACAGGTGCCACCTCTCCTAGGCTTCTAGCACTCAGCACAGGCCATTGAAACCATGTCAAGTAAAGTGTCAGCTCGTCTTCGCTGCCCAGTACACTCCCCCTTGAAACGCTACCTCACCTGCCTTCTGTGTGGTCATTTCCACCTTGTTGTCCGTGCCCCACCCACTACCTTGTACTTGCGTTAGTAGCTTCTCCTTCCTCTACTTCTCAGAAAATGATGTTTCCCAGAATTTTACCACCTACCTTCTCTTCTCCCTAAGCGATCTCATCAACATTCACACCTAGGTACCCATAAGAGCCCTATCTGAGACCTAAGGCCCTGACTTCTTCCCGGCCTCCCGGTCCATGGTGCTCCCTAGACTCCCCACACCCCAACCTGAACCTCTCACCTGCAGCTCTGTCTATGCCAAACATCCCTGACAACACTCAACCCACCTTCCAGCACCCATCCACACCATCCCCATCATGCCTGATGTCTTCCCAGACATCTTTGACCCAGACATCTCGTTCTCAGTATCCAAAAAATGGGAAAAGTTATAGGTACCAAAAGGATCATTCACGGGACCATTTGTAACAGCAAAGTAGCACAAGGAACCCAAGTACATGATAGTAAGAGATATTTCAGGAAATTATGGGCCCTGGTGGAATCCTATACAACTATAAACTATATGTCAGAAACCGTACAACACTCCCCAACAAATGATGAAAGTATGAGCTTCTAGGTCTGCCATTACACACACATCTCACACAGATTGAAGTATCACACTGTACTCTATAAATATCACAACTGTGACAAAAATCGCTTTCTAAAATTATACAGCAATATAAAAACCATAGGACTTTTATGATTACAATCATGTCTTTAAACATACACATTAACAGAGAGGATTACTCAGAAATGACTTCAGGATGCAAACAGGTAATAGAATTATGGTTGTCTTTTTTAACTCTACTTCCCAAACTGTAATATTCTTAAAAATGATTCTCTAATCTCATACAGATATCAAGAGAGTTCTAGTAATAATCTCATCCTCTGTGAATGGCTTGGCTCCGAGACGAGTTATAGAATGCCATCCCACCTCCCTGCTGCATCGGTTGCAACCCCAATATTAACCCTCAAAAAAACAAAGTCTCTCCCCACATCCTGACCTTGTAAGCCTCAGGCTGGGATCCTCAAGACTGATTATTTCATGATGGCTGCAACAGGAAAGATCGCCCTGCACAGACCACACTGAGCACAGAGAAGGGGAATCTGCTGGCCCACTGACTTCTGGGTAAGGTGAGGGCTTCTTACCCACCAAGCACTAGGGACCTAATCAGGAATCATACTGTCCAAGATTCAGGTCGCCTTCAAGGGCATAGAAAGGCATGTTTCCTTTAACATTTTATCTATACCTTTGTATTTGTTTTTTTAAGCTACCAGGAAAGGTCAAGTATTCCAGGTGAACTGACAGAGTCTCTCTTATTTCTCAATGCTCAGGCCTTACCCTCAGCATGCCCAGGTTAAATCCCAAGTCACTGCCCTCCATGGAATGAGAGTGTGAAATGAATCTGCAGGGTCAGGCCTTCTCCTATGATAAAGCCCAAGGAGCAACCTAAACCTTCCTCTACCTGCTGCCCTACTCAAAGAGGGTACACATACTTAAAGAATTTGATTCCTATGAAGGATGAAGTCTTTTAAAAAGCAACTAAGCATCTGGAGAGATGGCTCTTCTTCCGTAAGCAAGCTTGAGGGCCTGAAGGGGCCTGAAACTGCCCAAGTTCAAATCTCCAGAACCCATACAAACAGCTGGGTGTGAACCCGCATACTTACGTGTAACCCTAGTCCCACAAAGGGAAGCAGAGTCCAGGGAATCTCCCGGACTGTTGAGAAGCAAGAAGTATCAGTAAAAGACTCTGGCTGAGACGAGAACAGGAGGAAGACAAGGGAGCAGGACACACAAGGCTCTGATCTGGCCACCACAGGCAAGTGAGCCCTCCCCAGCACAGGGATACATACGTGAGCATACATCCCACACACACACCCCAAATGACAGACACATATAAGCAAAAATAAAGCCATTGGAGCCAGATGTGCAGACTCCACCAATCCAGATTTAGCTGAAGTTGTACTAGTCTTGCTTAAAGTAGAGAAAGAGCTATCATAAATACATGTTCCATCCAAATTACCCATCTGTAGCTAGAGATGAAAAACATAAATTACAGAATAAGGTTGCGAAAGGGTCACCTTACTTCTGTTTACTTAAATACCCGCCACTTAGCTGTGCAATCTCACTGAAATTAGCAGTATTTCTCAGGGAAACAGCTCTGAGGGAGGCAACACAGCTGAAATCCACATGCCTTTGAAATCTGTGTCAGGATTATCTTGACATACTTACCGAATGCCACTACTTAAGAATAAATTCCTGTAGATAAACTTTGTAGAAAAGGCCACTGCTCCCCTCGCAAATACAAACAGAAGGGAGTAAGAAAGAAGTGGAAAGCTTACTGAAATTTTCATGAAAGTAATTAAAACCAATGAGGTTTTTGAGGAAAATTTCAGATTTGGCATGATTTCTTTGTAGAAGTACACTTTGGTAATTTTCCAGAATTCTACTCTTTCAGTGTGGAAAAGTTCAGAAATTCTGAAACGTAGCAAAATGGATGATTCTAGTAAAATAGACAAGCAGAAAAAAACCTTGACTTCAGCATCTCTTCCATCTACCTCCCCCTTCAGAGTCCAGTCCCCCAAAATTGCAGGTGCACTTCAAACCTCGGGCTTAATTAGCTTGCAAGTTGGCTAATTAATTCTAGGTGTGGGTAAATAAAAGGTAACAATTCAGATTTTTAAGGGTGAAAAGTTAGATATCTATTTTTATCATTACAGGGAAGAATTCATACTTACTCTTTATTTTAAAGAAATGTGTGCATCATTCCCATGAAGAAGAAAGACAGTTAGTTAAAAAGAGCAATTTTCAGGGGGATAAAGGAGTAAGAGAAATGCAAAACAGGGTAGCTCAAGGTCAGGGGCCAATTACAAGAACAGGGGAAGAAACAAAAACAGAAAATAATGACAGCAAAAGCAACATTCAAATAGATGGGCTTCACAGGATCGATACCCCATCTGCTAACTTCTGGGGATCCAACCCTGCTCAAGACTGCATTTTGCAACTACAAACATAAATGGGGAAGTGCTCATCAGGGCCAGAACCCCTTCCCATCAGCTCTCACGGTCCTTTAGCACACCGCAGGGCGAGTGCAGCAGGACCCCTCTTCTCCCATGGTTTTGTCCCACCCAGACTGCAAAGGAGACCAGCATGAGTGCTGTCAACCCTAACACCCTAGCCACCACGGTTAACGTGTCTTCCTGTGTCACCTGTCTTCCTACAGATTTTTCCAGAGAGTGAGCTGGAGGCCTCCATCAGTCATGAATGAATGCACACTGCTTGGACTCAAACAGATATGAATATCTGGGGTGGGGGTGATGTAGCCTCAGAAATCCATTCTCAAGAAAGACTGACAATCAGTGACTAACATCCAGAGTACTGGCTCGGTGCCAACACGTTCTAGGACACACACACACACACACACACACACACACACACACACACACACATATGCACACGTGAACTCATGTAATCATTACTATATCCCAAAGAGGAGGGCTCTGTCATTACCCACATTTTTCAGATGAAGAAATGGAGGCAGATGGAGACTCAACTGCAAAGCCAAAGACACAGGCTCCCAACACTAAGTAGAAGAGGCAAGTTTCAAAAACAATGCTTTCTCCAGCCCAGCCCAGCCCAGCCCAGAACAGAACCAGTGTGCCCTGCTGTGTCTCTTTCCCATTAAACCTGGGATGCACTTGCCCCAAATGCAAATCCAGTGTTCTAGGTGGAACCAGGCATGTGTAACTGGGACTGGATCCACACTTCTTCCCCGCCCCTCACCCCACCACCCTGCTGTCAAGCTCCAGCTCTCACTGTGCTTGGAAAAGGTAGAGAGGGAGGGAAAGGGAAGAAGGCAGAAACATTGGGAGAGCCACTGGTGGACCTGCTCAAGACCCTCCCAAGGAGGCACAGACTTGACCTCTGAGCAGGACACTCACGTCCAACAGACCATGCACCAGCACTCAGTGCAGTGCAGACACGTTCCATCCACTCAGGTGAGGCTGCACCCCCAAACCCATCAGAAGTCGAAATATCCTCAGTCAAAATGCATTTACTACACTCAGCCTGCAGAAGCTGTTTAGCGATGCAGCCCGCTGCAGGATGCAGTGGTGTATCCTGGCGACAGCGCGGCTGACAGGAAGCTAGGACTCGCCCACTGCCTAGCACCTGGACAGAGCAGGAGTCCATCTAGAGCTGGCTTGGGAAGACTGGAATTCAGAGCACAGTCCTACCGAATGCCTACCGCCTTGCGCCCGAGCCGGGAAGGAGGATATGCACTTGGTCCATCGAGGCACATCACAGAGGCAGTCAGTCCTCCCCTGATTTGGGCGGTCTCATTAAAGAAGGGCCAGACTGACCAAAACAACTCCATCCATGTTGTCATATAGCTTGTGCACTCTACAGTAGCCAGTGCTCACCCACGAAGAACACAGGCCTGCTTTCACTGTAGTCTAGAAGGATCTTCCATCACACTCTTCCTCCAAATTGCTGAGTGTTCAATTCCTCCACTCGAAATCCCCTTCTCCTGGTCTGTCTTTTCTCCAGCCCAGTCCTTTTCCTTCACAACTTCTCTCTCAGTTCACAAAGACACACTGGCCTGTGCCAGGCAGGGTGGCTCATGCCTGTTTTCTCAGCACTCGGGAGTTAAAGGCTGCAGGACCACGGTTCCAGGTCAGCCTAGGCGATAAGAGCCACCATTCAGTGTTCATCTTTCAGTGCAGCTGACACTGCAGGGGAACAGACGCCAACATCATTCACTAAAACCTCTGCATGGCGAGTGGACAGTGCCTGGGACTTACGGATGAGTCGAGGAATACATGTAAATCACTAAAACTCGCCTTTTTCTTATTTCTAAAAGTATATGGTTTTAAAATCAAAGCGAATTGCGCTATTTCCAACATGGGTTTATTTCTTGCTCTATTAAAATGCCACCTGAGCCAGGTGTGGTGGCACACACTTTAATCTCAGCACTCAGGAGGCAGAGGTAGAAGGATCACCAAGTGTTCGAGGCCACCCTGAGACTAAATGGTGAATTCCAGGTCGGCCTCGAAAAACCAAAACAAAAAGTCACCTGAGGACTGGGAAGGTGGCTGAGTGGATAATGCACTTGCTGAGCAACTCAGCATTTGGAGCCCAGAGCTCACATGAAAACCAGGAGCTGTGGCAAGTTTCTGTAATCACAGTGAGCCTATGTAGTGAGAGAAGTGGAAACAGAATTTTCTAGGAAACTCGAGAATAGCATGGACGGGGGACTCTGAGTCAAAGCAAACTTGAAGGCAAGGATGGACCTGAAAGTTGTCCTCTGATCTCCACACACACCAAAGTACATGCACACCTCCACTTACACATATATACACACACACTAAATTAATTAATAAAATTAAAAGCCACCTGACTTCAGGTTCCCATAGCAAATCCAGGAATGGAGGTGAACAAACACCAAATCAGTCCCTTTCTTGTACACCAAAAGATCTGATCAGAAATGTACTCTTAATTCTATTCACAATGGACACAAAAGTCATAAAGCATCCTGGCACAAATCTATCAAAAGATGTGAAAGAGTTTTGCACACAGACTTGCATATTAAATTTGATTGAAGGACATAAAAGACTTAAAGAAACAGAGACATTTATTAGGTCTGTGGATGGAAAGCCATGGCACCATAAGTTGTCCATTCTGCCTGAATTTCCATTTAAATGCATACAATGCCAGTAACACAAAATTGAGAAGTCTCATGTGTATACACACTAACTGCACTTGACACAAATAGAAAAAATGACATTTGTGTGATAGGTACAGAATGTTATTTTCAGTATTTTATTGTTCCAAATATTTTTAAATATTTTTATTTAGTTATGTGTAGTAAGAGTGTATGTGTGCATGTACACCAGTCTCTTGCCCTGTAAGCAAATACCAAACACATGCACCAGTTTTCTGACTGTCTTTACATGGCTGCTAGGGAACTGAAGCTGGGCTGGTAGGCTTTGCAAGCAAGCACCTTTCACTGTCAAGCCACCTTCCCAGTCCCCAAATATTTCTTTTTTATTAAGCTGTCAAGTAGTAAGCACCGTAAGTTCAGAACAGGCACACCAAGAACCTAGGGACAAACCAGTAAAGATGGGAACAAAATTGGATACGATGTGCTGGTGTGAGAGTGGATGTCTGGGAGGGCTCCAGAAACCAGAGAACTGGGTGTCTATTAGGGTCCCAGAAACCAGAAGTAGGGGAGGCTCCTGTAATCCAAAATCAAGATGGTAAAACTGTATCAGCAAACACACTGAGGTCAACAGATTTAGGTGGGTCTGGAAGACAGGAAGCCATCTCCCTACAAATGAAACAAGTTAGAAGGTCTTATTCCTAGATCCTAGATTCCCAGATGTGAGCAGGTCTCAAATACAAGGAAGGGATGACCATCATGACATCTAAGGAACCTTTCAACTATAACACTCTACTATTCTAAAACCTGGAGATTTGAAATCAAAATACCAGCTCAAATTCTATCTCTAAAGAAGGCAGGAAATATATATGTTATAAGGGTTAAAAAAAAAGCAAGATTAATTTACATACATGCATAGTTTTTTAAGACATTATACAATTATGGCTGTTCCAGATATCCCAAACCCTTATAAATTTGGCATCTGAACTCCGCTTCCCTCCCCCAGTGTCACAGAATTCTAAAGGAAATAAGTCTGCATCTAAACCAAGGTGGCAGCTTACAGTCTATGAATGCCTCTCAACACCTGAAGATTTCAGGAAAATGAGAAATGTTTCCTGCATGGCTCATCACATCAGTGGAAGTTTAGTTCAGAACTCTGAGTAGATTGTGTGAGGACTGCAAAAATAACTAGCCATGCAAATTGGCATGAAGCCAATGTTTATGAAAATTACGCTATTCCCCAAGGCAGTTGGGCTATGGCTCTAAAATGAATGAACAGTGGCAATTCTTTTGAAGTACTTTCAAAGGAAAAAATGATCAGCGAGGAACCAAGCATAGTTTCAATCTGAACACTGCTAACAGCTCGGCAGGGTCTAATAACATAGAATTTAACAGGAAGGAGTACTGAGGGAGGGGATAGAAGCTGAACATTGCAATGTAAGTAGGGCCAGCAGGAATCCTTAACTAAAGTTCTTTGGGTGTATGTGTGTGATTTTTTAGTTTGGGTTTTTTGGTTGCAGCACTTGAAAATGCTCTCAGAAGGCAGGGACATATACTGTAACAAAAACCAATCTGTTCAATTGTTCTTTCAATTCAATTTTCTTACAATTATTTAAAGGTATTAAATTCTTGGGCCAGGTATGGTGGTACATGCCTATAATCCCAGTACTCAGGAGGCTGACACAAGAGGATCTCAAATTCAAGGCCAGCCTTGGCTACACAGTGAGACCCTGTAGTACTTGGGACTGAACATACTACCCAAGAGCTCTACCACTCTGACCTAAACTCTAAGCTCTGATTTCATTAATAATACATATTAAATACATAGTAATGGAACCTATATGACTTTGCATAAATGCATCCAGCATTCACTGAGCAAATTGCAAATCTAACGCTCCCAACCCCCTTTTTGAGGCTGTGCTCACTCTAGCACAAACTGACCTGGAACTCACTCTGTAGCCCAGGCTGGCCTTGAACCTATGTGATCCTCCTACACAGCAAGTGATCATCCAACCTCAGTCTTCTGGAATGCTGGGATTAAATATGAGAGCCACCACACCCAGCTTCCAAACTCTCTGTTGTTGCTGGGGTTTGTTTTGTTGGAAGCAAGGTCTCACTCTAGCCCAGGCTCACCTGGAACTTTCTCTGAGGCCCAGGCTGGCCTGGAACTCACATAGACCCTCCTACCTCAGTCAGCCTTTCCAGTGCTGGGGTCAAAGGAGTGCACCACCTTGCCCTGCCCTTCTTCTTTTTTAATAAGGTTAAAAACTTAAAATCGAAATGGTATTTTCATGTTGACAGCAAGCTCAAGCCATCTGTGCCATCGCTGTGTGTCTTGGGTGCACAGAGCACTGGACTGAAAGTCCCTGTAAGGCAGAGATTCAGTGTCCTCTTTGGCTTCTCAAGGCTACCAAGGAAAGAGACATCTGTTTTGTTTGGGGTTTGTTTGTTTTTTGGGTTTTTTTTTTTTCAGAAGTTTAACGTTATTGCTCATCTAATAAACAAAGGAAGAATGTCGATTTTCTCTTTCCTGAAGGCCCCAGTTTCTAAAACTGCCTATCTTGCAAGACCATAAATTCCATGTCAACTCTCTTCTTGGTGACCAGTTCAGTCTCCTCACAGGCCCAGCTCTGCAGAGGCACTCACAACACCAATGGGGCTCCTCTGATCCCCAGTACAATGAAAATTAGGGGCGAGTTGAACTTCCCCAAAACTCCGACTCCCTGATGGCATCTAGCTCCTCTAGATGGGGTATCACGGTGGGGGCAGAGGTTGGGGGAGAAGGATCACCAGACAGGGCCTGGTTCCTCAGTGTCTGGTCTTGCCTGCTGCTTACTATGTCTCCCTCATTTCAAGGAAAAAAAGCAAGACCCAGAAAAGAAGGAGAAGCAAGTCAACCCACTGCCCCAGCTGTGGCCCTGCCAAGCAAATACACAAGAGCACTGACTCCAGGCGACAAAGGAAACAAGCCAGGATGGAAGGAGTCAGTTTCCTTCCCTCTTCCTCTCTTTCTAACCACTCCCTCTAACTCCTTAAAACTCACTTCTTAAAAGGGACCCAAATTGAGTGAGGTGACATACAGATGTGATCCCAGTGCTAATCAGGTAAGGCAGGAGGATCCGGAGTTCAAGGCCAGACTGGGATACAGAGCAAAATCCTGTCTCAGTAAGTCAATAAATAAACAGGGGTTCAAAGCATCCTACTAAACTCCTAATGGTCACATGCTGTCCTAGAAAACAGAGGTATCATCTCTGGGCGAGGAACTCAAATTCCTTACCTGTAAATATTTCCCACTAAAGGGCAGCCATGAAGATTAAATAAAGCCAGCTATGGAAAGCACATGGCCTGTGGCCTTACAGGAAGCAGACATCCAGTACTTACTGAACAGTCACGGCTGTCACCAAACACAATGTGAACTAGGAAGGATGCCTTCTTGGGAGACCTGGCATTTCATGCTTAGCAAAGTCTTTATGATGCAAGTATGCCTCAGGTGGTGGTGAACTGACAGCCACGGTGAGCCCAGGAGGAAGGGATGAGGAGACACCTTGTTACTCAAACCTCCCACAGAAAAGAACTTGGTATTCCAGTTTTTGGAGTCTTGGGCCTGAATCTTGTCACATGATCACAAGCTGAAGGAAATAAATCCAAGGCCACCTGTGTTGCTGTGTTTCCTTCCTTCCCCTCTCCCACTTCTGTTTGCTTGCAGCTTTTGTCTGGGCAGCATGTGCTACCTTGGCCACGATCACCCAGCTGTCATAGTCGTTTTCCTCATCCTGCCAACTTCCACTCTCTGGACACAGCCCTCTGCCCTGCTGCTCTGTCCTTGGAGGTACAATGGATTCCCTTCATTGCTTCGGAAAGGTGTCTTAATGCAGTACCTCCCATGAACTGTGCTTAATAAAAGATGAACCAATGAGGAAGGTACCCAGGACTGTGATAGCCTACAAAAGTTTAAGAGTATGATGTGCAGCACTCTTTCTTCTGCAGGCAGCTCCTGTGCTGGTCAGCTGGAAAGTGGTCACCTGTGAGACCTCAGCAAGCAGGTCCGTATATGTCAGCCTTAAGAAGACAACCCCTAAAAGGAGAACTTACTGGCAAGAGAGCAAAGTCATTGATGCCTCTGCCATTGACTGTGAAGACCCACAATGGTGTCCTAGGGGAAAATAATTACATGTCTCTAAATTCTTATCTTAGAAATTAAATATACATAGTGTGGGGGGAGGGAGAGAGAGAGAGAGAGTTTTCTATTTGACCTAGAGCATTAAGAGAAACCCATAAACAGTTCATTATGCCAAATGTGAAACTCCATTCAGCTCCTGTACTTGGTGGTCACTTCTGGGTCAAGATCTCTACCCAACACACCCTCTGTTCCAGCCCAAGGATGCAGGTCACCTTTGTTCCCTTTTTACACTGATGCCTAAACTAGTTCACTTCCCTGTGGGGAAGGGACAAGCACAGAAGTCATGTGGAATATGTGTTCCCACAGAGCTCAGAAATGTGATGATCTCAGAGGATCCAATAAAGAGAGACCCTTGACACTTCCCTGAGGAAGAATGTCTTCTGTGAAAAGCTACTGTCGGGACAAAAAGCATGTGCTGGGAAAATCTATGGCCTGCCGCTGCGTATGTTCCCAATCCTGATGTCCCATTTCCTCTTTATGTCGCATTCCTTCCCTCCAGCACTGAGTCTCAAAGTGCAGTGTTTTGTTAAAGGCTTTAAGATGAAAAAAAGGCCTAACATGCATAGCAAGAAATAGAAAGTGCCTGGATACTATATAAGATCAACTTTCATCCTGCCACTTTTAAATGTTTAAAAAAAGAACTTATTTTTAAATGTTGGCAGCCTAACTTTTTAAAAATAAAGTGTCATTCAGTTAAAGTTTATTTAAGTTGGGCGTGGTGACGCATGCCTATAATCCCAGTGCTCAAGAAGTGCAAGCATACCGGAGTTCAAGGCCAGCCTGGGCTACATGAGACCTTGCTTCCTAAAAATCCACAAAAGGATCTGAGGATGTAGCTCAGTTAGGAGAGTGCTGACCTGGTGTTCATGAAGCCCTGTGTTTAATCCCCAGCACCATACACCTCTAGGAAGATAGAGGCAGGAGATCAGATGTTGAAAGTCATGAGTTGGGGAGATGGCTCAGTGATTAAACATGCTTGCTTGCAAAGCCCGACACCAAGTTCAATTTTCCAGTACCTATGTAAAGACAAACACAAAAAGTGGCACATGCATCCAGAATGCATTTGCAATGGCAAGGGGTCCTTTATTTATACACACATGTGTGTAAATAAAAATATGTATATTTTTATTGTTTTTTTTTCAAAAAAATAAGTCCAAAAATAAATAAATCAGTCCAAGTCATCCTTAGCTATCAGGGATTTTGAGGCCATCCTGGGATACATGAAACCCTGTTTATAAAAGGGAGGGAACATTTATATAAATAATGCCATTTTACGAGTCTGATGGTACTGATCTGAATTTCCACACCTATCTCAGAGTGGCTATGGTAAGGATCAGTACACTTGAAAACGATATGAAATATTTGAAGACCAGATTATCAAGGAGATTATCAAATTGCAGTTGTTTCTATTATTTAGCACATATTTAGAGTATGGACTTTGGAATCACATTCGAGTATCCCAGCTACCGCTTACTAGCTGCCTGGATTACAAGCAGACAGACAGCACACTGAATCCAGAGTGGTGTTCACACCTAGCCAGGCACTTGAGGCTGGGCTCTGTACAGAGTAAGACCTTGTCTCAAAAATAAATAAATAAATAAATAAATAAATAAATAAATAAATAAATAAATAAATAAAAGCTAGAGAGGCAGGAAAATTAGGAGACTTCAAGACCAGGCTTGAGTTACACAGTGAGTTTAAGGCAAGCATGAGCTAAATAAGAAGCCATCTCAAAAAGATAAAGAGAGAAAGAGAGAAAAAGAAAGGAAGGACGGAAGGAAGGAAGGAAGGAAGGAAGGAAGGAAGGAAGGAAGGAAGGAAGGAAGGAAGGAAGGAAACAGCAACAAACATAGCTCCTGCAATCTCAGGTTCAACTGTAAAATGGAAATAATACCCACTTAGCCAAGTTATTTGGGGATCAATATAGTGATGTATATATAAAACTCTTTACACTTAATAAACCCTTACTAAATGGTAAATATAATTAGTATTAGCCTCTCCAACTAAATTCTAAATGCTGTGCTATTGAAAACAGTAGAACAGAGGTGAAGGAAGGAGAACCTCACTAGATGTGAGAACAAGTACAAAAAGCATGAACATATATCACACTCTGTGAGGACAGTCTGGGTTCTTTCTTTAGTGGCTAAAACCATTCTCACACCCTCCTAGACCCTGCTCTTCCCCACAGTCTATCCCGGCTGCTTTGCATAACTATTCCGCAACCAAGGAGAGGCAGTCCTGAACTCTTGACAAAGTGATGATTCAACCCAGAAAGGTGCAACCTGCTGTCACCATTATCACACAATTCAGCATCTGCTGGGACAGCCAGAGGCCAGAAAGCAGCTCTTGAAGGATTCTCCCATTCCTGGGACCAGCTGCAGTCCTGCCCTTATTCTTTGCATTCTGTGAACATATAAACAGACCAAAGAGACTTGGGAGGAATCCAGCTGAGTTATATTTTACAGAACGATTCACAACAGGAATAAAAACTCTAAAATGGCACTGAAACGGTCTCTCTGTAAGCAGCGGCCCATGGCCTGATGTCCTGCCAGGCAGTGTGTTAGTTATATGGACAACAGCTTGATGGTTGGATACAGTCCCATTTCAACTTCGCATCATAATGGCTTCTGAGGACACGTCCCACTGCTCTTCGGCCTGGTGTGGAAGTCTGACCACATCCCCATGAAAAAGCCAGTCCTCAGCAGTAGCTATTCAGCTCTTTTCCATTACCACTTAGTGGGCAGGAAACATTTTTTCCCCCACAGTAAACTCCTAATTCGCCTCCTAAGTTTAAGAGGCTTTCAAATTTGGTTCCTCTGAACAGCAAATGGCCAAAGTGGCAATTTCATGGGGCCCCGAGTTTTGTCATTCGAACAGCACTGGTCCCTTTCCAGCCCTATCTGTAGCCAAAAGATTGGAAGTGAAGGTCTCCTAAGTTATACCACAGTAACTATAAGCTGCACTCCGACTTTGGGATCCTTCTTTCATCCATGTCAAATAGGCAAAACCCACTCCTGTCTGGAAATGTCAACCTCCTCCCCAATTTTGCTTAGAATACCCCCCCCCTCAAATGACACCCATCTCTCAATCTGGAAGGCTCCCTCCCAAGGTCAGTCAAATCCTTTTGGAATTCTTGATTATTCCAATCTAGGGTCAAGTCACTTAACAAATAAATGCCTGACATATTACATTTAATTCTACACCTTGTTAAAACAAACAAACAAACAAAAAAAAAAAACTCCTCCCATTCACCATCATGCAAAGTGTTCTTTGACTCCAGATGGTCCACAGACAGAGAGCAAAGTCACAGTACTTGAAAGCCATGCCCTCCAGCTCAAAACCCAAACCCAAACCCAGTATGGGGTGTTTTCTGATACTATAAAAATGGTTGTTCAATTCAATGTTACATCATCTGATTCGTTTATTATGTTCCGGGGGCCCCAAACAGGCCTGGAAAAATTGTTAGACTTTATCATATGACAATGGAGAAAATTACACTGTCAAAACGGTTCTATAAAATTTGTCTCCTACCCATCTGAGCCAATACTCACTCGCTGGAGATTCACAGATACAGATATACACAAAAACTTTAATAGCAAAACTTTACAAAAAAAAAAGATTTTTTTTTTCAAGTTTATTTTCCACTGTAAAGCAAGATCTGCCTTCAGCAAGCTACCAGTGCCCGAGCCTAGAACTCACGGCAGCTCAGAACTGGTCGCTCGAGCTCCAGTCAGTGCAGGGCGGCCGCAGCCTGAACAAAGCGCCTCTAATGAGCTCCAGAGCCCCCGGCCGGGGACCGGACGGGACGTCGAGGGCTCCCAAAGAGCCGCGCACTCCCGCACCCCGCCGCGCCCTCCGGGGCTCCGGCTCCCGATCCGTTTCCATCGCAGCCCCGCCCCCTTCCCCTTCCCTTCCGAACTGTGAATCAATCCCATCCCGGCAGGAAACGAGCCCCGGGCAGCCCCCTCCGCTCGGCGGGAACAAAGGGCCGGAGCCTCGGCCGCCGCGGGCGCGGGGAGCCCCCCGGGGTCCGGGGCTGCGCTCGCCCTCCGCGCCGGCCGGGGCACGGCGCACCTGAACCCCGCGGCCCCGGGCGCCCCATTGTTCTCGTTCCGCTCCCCTTCCCCGAGGGAGCCGCCAGACGTCCTCCCCCAGCACCGGGGGCCGGGGAACTGCCGAGCTCCGCGGGGATGGAGAGGGTGAGGATGGCCCCTCCGCCCCCAGGTACCGAGGGGACCCGGCGGAGTGAGCGAGCAACTTAGTTTACGCGCCCACCTCCTCCCGGCCGCCCCGGGGCCACCGCGGAGTCACGACCACCCTCCCGACCCCCGGCGCGCGCGGGTTCGCGCCCACCTCCCCCCGGCCGCCCCGGGGCCACCGCGGAGTCTCGACCACCCTCCCGACCCCCGGCGCGCGGGACCCGCGGCCGGCTCGCGATGGAGAGGGGACCGACCCGACCGAGCGCGCTCGCGCTACCTCGGCCCGCGCCGGCTCTGCTCCGGTGCCGCTCGCCGTCCGTCGGCCGTCCGCGCGCCCCACGCTCCGCACCGTGCGCCTCCGCGCGAGTGCGCCCGCCGGGGATCGGCGCTGCGGAGAGGCGCCGGCCACTCCCCTCCCTCTCCTCCCTCTCCCCGGGACCGGCGGGCGGGCCGAGGGGCGGGGGCGCCGACCTCGCCGCCTGGGATTCGCCCCTGGCCTCGGCGGCTCACCTCCCGCTTCCGCGAGGGCTGCACAGCGCCCTCCGGTGAGCGCGGGCCGGCGAGCGCGGGGGCGTCCGCCGCAGCCCCCGCCGGAGGCATCGGCCTAGTACCTGGGTCGCTCCCCGCGCTGAAGTCCAGCCAGCGCCTGGCAGCTGGAAGTCAGCCTGCGGGCAGATACCAGCAAACACAGGCGCTTCTCCGCCGCCCTCCTCCCCAGGGCCAGGTTTGGATGCCCAAAACCATCAGAAAATATTAATCGAACTGAAAGAGAAAAAAACCTTCTGAGTGGCAAGATGTGTCTTCGTTTGCAGCTCAGTCTTACTGCATTGACTGGCCTTCAGGATTGATCATTAATGGTCTACATGGTCACAGAAGAGGGGCGAGAGAATCAGGACCCCCAGCTTCTCACTCCAGCTGCCCAATCGTCACACTGTAGGACTTTGACCCGGGTGGATTCTGGTTTTCTCATCCTGAAGGAGGGAAAGGGTGATCAGCCAGACTTACTCACTGGGTGAGGTGAGGATTACTTGGCTGAGGTGTTAAAAGCACTGCAGACACAGTAATTATTACTCATGAGTCGGAGTACTTTATCCTATAATGAAATAAATTGCCATAAATGGGGCCAGGTTTAAATGGACTGACCTATATCTGGAGAGTGTCACTAAAATGAGGTGAACCAAAGAATGCAGACCATATATAGTAACTGTTCCCACAAGCTTAAGAGCTACAGGCACTGGGATTTGTCAGATGCCACCAAAAGAGTTTAGAAAGATGGGACCTCTATAGACTGTCTGCTTGGATGTCCCCATCAGCATCAGTTGAGATCTGCAGCTGGCATGATGATGGTCTAAGCAAACACTTGATGATGTGAGTACCAGGTACCACTTTCAGTTAATCCGCACATGAGGTAAGTTACTTCAACATGTTTGTTTTATAGACTACGGCAGAGGGATCTTCCAGCTAATAAATGGTACAGTGTTTTGAAGACACACCTCTCATTGAAATTGTCCTCCTCTTGATAGAGACTGGACTAATAACTCTAACATATCGAATGCAGCAAAGTGATGCTTGAATCCAAGTCATAAAGTTGGTGTATCTGCCGGCAGGCTCTCTCTTGCCATAGCGCTATAAGGAAGCTCTGGGCACACACAGAGATAGGGTGTCTAGGCTGATAGTAGCAGAAGAGAATACCACCTACAGCCAGGATCAACCTCCAGACCTGTGAATAGGCGAGGCTTTGAGCTGACCGCAGCCCTAGTCACTAAATATGCCAAGGTGAATGACCTAGAGAGAAAGCCTGGCTAAGCAAAGTCAGTGCCCAGAGACATCGGCCATATTAGAGTTTGTTAATAAAGCTATATGCTGAATAGTGACAGTGTGTCTCTAGACAACACAAGTTACTAAGCCTTCTACCCCAGACCCCACACTGGAGCTCCCAGATTCCATACACACAACATACAGTCAGGTATGTTTTAAACTCACATCTCCACTTTGCCCTCTGATTTGTGGCTCCAAAGGGGCTCCTAACAGAGGAGTTGGGTATAACAATCTTGGATTGCTAGCTAGTCCAACTTTGTAAAAATCACAGAAAGGCAAGTGGCAAGTTCTCAAATACAAAATGCAAACACATAGCTCAGAGATCAGAGGATTCTAGGACCTTTTGATCTTGGAAGCTGATTAGGTTGTAGTGAAGATAAGATGGGGACCAGCCTGTGCCCAGTAGGACTGCTGAGAGAGCCACTGGGAGAAAGGGTTAGCACTGCCTGCCTCGAGGAAGGATGGGAATAGGTAGGTCAGAAGAGTTCTGCCTCTAGAAGACAGGCTTTTCCCTGCTTTTCAACCAGTTCAACAGAATACCAGGAGCTGCTAAACCTCATCCTAATAAACACTGAGAAAACTACCCAGGAAAGTATTAGAAAGCTAAAACCCGTCTTTAGAGCAAAGCCACAGTTTTGAAGATATCATTAACTTAGTTTTCATAAATCTCAAAATCCAACCTTCTGAAGACTTTACCATAAGGTTCTGAAATACCTTTATCTTCCTGTTTTTTTAAAAAAAAAAATCAATCAATCAAGGATTTCTGAATTTAAGAAGCTTAAAGTTGTCCTAACAATTGTCAAGAGTTGATAAATCCATCAACTTCAAAGGCCTTTTTTTAAATCTCTCATTCTTTTGGAGGAAATAGAAACTATGAATAAGAAGAAAGACTATTATTAAGGGTTTAGGGTGAAAAACCTAAATTATCAAATTATAGGAGTAAAAGAATGCAAAAACTGCTCTATTCCATAGAAACAATTGAAATCTTGCCATTCTTGTAGAAACTATAGAAATAAAGGTTTTACTGGAGCTGAGGAGACAGCGTAGTGGGTAAGAGCCCTGAGTTCAATACCCAGTACTCATGTCAAAAGCAAAGTGTAAACCGGGCGTGGTGGTGCACGCCTTTAATCCCAGCACAGAGGCAGAGGTAGGAGGATCACCATGAGTTCAAGGCCACCCTGAGACTACGAAGTGAATTCCAGGTCAGCCTGGGCTAGAGTGAGACTCTACCTCAAAAAAAAAAAAAAAGCAAAGTGTAAATGCATATACTGTTACCCCAACAATGAAAGGAGCAGAGACAGGAGGATTGCCAGCCTAACCAACAACAGCAAGCTCCAGGTTCACTGAGAAACACTTTCTTGACAAATAGGTAGAAGAAGCCATAGAGGAGGACACCAGTGTTCTGCTCTGGCTTCCCAGTGTGTGTGCAGGGAGTGTGCGTGTGACACACACACACACACACACACACACACACACACACACACACACACACACACGTGTTACCAGAGAGAATAATATAGGATGTTCTTTCTTCGTTGTTTTTACATAAATTCTTTAAAAAACATTTTTTCAAGAGGTCAACATGGCGGGGGGAAGCCATTATAACCTGCCCTGCCTCACTTGGCTGTTAACAAACACCATAGTGGGCTAGATGTCATAATTGTACATTTCCTTAGTGGTCTTGGCTGAGCTGGCTTTCCAGTGTGGACCAGAAACCTTACCTTCTCTATTTGTTTGTCCCACTTAGAGTGTATGTGTGAGTTCAAGCGTGTGTGTGCTATGATGTGCATGTCCAAGCCAGAGGACCACCTTGGATGCTGGTCCTCACTTCTACTTTGAGGCAGGGTTTCTCATTTTCACCACTGTCTTTGCCAGGTTAGCTTCTGGGAGATTCTGTCTCTGCCTGCCTTCTTGTCACAGGCATGCTGGGATTACAGATGCTTGGCACAACATTGGGTTTATGTGGGTTCTGAGAATTCAAACCCAGGTAGTCATGCTGCACAGCAAGGGCTTTATCCACTGAGCCATCTCCCCAGACCATAATTTACATCCCTCTCTAAACTTCTGTTTTTGCCACATATTCTCTCCATATCTACCCGCTTTACTTATTGTTTGAGACCAAACACAGTACTCAACTGTTCTGACCTTAGGGCTGAATTGAACCCTGCCATCTTGATACAGAATCTCAGTACCAAGCAATTTCCTCCAGGTTATGAAATCTTTCCAATTACCCTCCTGTTTTCTCTGTTTGCTTGGCTGGTTGGTTTGGTTTTTTTCAAGATAGGGTCTTACTCTAGTTTCGTGGCTGCCCTTGAACTCACAGCAATCCTCCTACCTCTGCCTCCCGAGAGCTGGGATTAAAGGCATGGACCACCAAGCCAGGCCTGCTTCCCCTCTTGTAAAAATATTTGACCTCTCCAACTGGGGAATAGATCTGCCGTTTAGACTAGTCAATCCGTGTAGCAATCTGTGTGACGGTTCGAAACACTAGGTCCTTGGCAATATGAACAATCTTCTTTACACCCCAAGAATCCTCTCTTCCACAAAGAAAAAAAAAAGGAAGGGAGGGAGGGAGCAGGGGAGAAGAACCATCCTAGAGAGCTTCCCTTACTCTACAGAACATTGAGGCTCCATGTGGGGTTATCTTAAACAGCCCTTACAGCACCCACTGAGATAGATAACCATTATCAGCCTATTTTAGGAATGGTGAAATGGAGACAGAAAAAATCCAACTTACTTGCCTGGGGTTACACAGCTGATACCAGCAGAGCCTCATGGGGATCAGTCACTGTAGTTTCAGAGCTCAGCTCACATCCCTCCCTCCAGGCTGTTTCATCACACCTGTATGAGCCTACAATCCGTTTTCATCTAGGAGCTCTTTTCCTTTTTGTCCTCTTAAACGACTATCATCTTATATTTTCGTCTTTGAAATACATGAAGAAACGGATGAGGAATTATTAGTTTCATGCAATGAAAAAAATTGTGTGTAATGTATTTATGGGGTACTTACATGTGTGTATGCATGTTCATCTGCGTGTGGGGGTATGTACATGCATGTGCTTGCATGTGGAGGCCAGAGGTAGATGTTGAATATCTTCCATGAGAGCTCTCCATCTTATTTTGTGAGACGGTGTCTCTCACTGAACCTGGAGCTCACTGATTCAGTTCCACTAGCTAGCCAGCCGGTCTTGGGGATCCTCTGATCTTCGCCTCTCCTGAGCTGGGATTACAGGTGCATCCCACCACACTTGGCTTTTAAGTGGGTGCTAGGGGTATGAACTCAGGTCCTCATCTTGTGTGGCAAGTACTTTCCCCACTGAACCATCTCCCCAGCCCCCAAAGAAATTAATTTTGAATAGAGTGCTTCAAAAATAGGTGCTTAATGCTTAAAGTAGTATTTGAAATTCAGATTAGGTATTATTTGTAAAATAATCTTTCTCTAGCATTGATAGCCTCCAGGACTCAGCAATAAAAACACCACTCTCAGCCATACATTTCAAAAGATAAATGACAGGAATATTAGTGGGTAAAAAGACTGATGGAATTTCTCCCAACAAAATTCATTTGTGCTTTTGGTGATAAAAAGAAATTTCAAGAAGCTCAACAAATACCACCATACCATGTAAGTACTAGATTACTTGAAAATCAAAAACAACTATTTATTATAAAAATACACGTGTTATTGAGCATGAACACTGAGCAGTCAAATTCAAAGTATCATTTTTTTTCTCTCTCCACAAAATGCATCCGTCCAAGCTCAGATGAATCTTGCCTCAAATAAATTATAGACTCATTTCCAGAAAATTTGAATTGCCTGAGTTTTTTTTTCTTCTGACGTCTAATAATTTAGCATTTTGTCACTTCAAGTACTAAAAGAAGTGTTTTTTTTATTTTCTCTCAAGCGATGGCAAGTTAGTACAATGTGGCAAATCCTTCCTTTGAAACAATAAATCAATCTGAAAACTGTCTAGACTTTTCCTCCATCTTTTGAAGAAGTCATTTTCATTTTTTGAGTCAGAACTGAGAAAAATCTGGTTGCTGAGGACCCCGAGGAGGATTGCCAGGTAAAACAAATACAATATGGCAGAGGAATAAATATTGGTTGTCTATAACAAGTGGAGAGCAATTTAGCCAACATAAGAAGCATTACTCTATGTCAACTTCAACCCCTGAAACTAAATGTCCATTTTTTTTAATCTGGTGCCTTTATTCATTAGAAATAATCAGCATAGGAAAAATGACAATAAAGACAATTATGTAACTCAGTAATGTCTAAATTTATTAGGAACCAAGATGGTATGCACCCTAGTTGAGTGACTGTTGGTAAAATCAACCTAAATTTAACTTGGAAATAGAAAGTGAGGGCTAGTAGCAAGCTTTCTCATTATTTCAGTTCCAACCTCAATCTTGACCCCTACATAAGATGAGACGTTCACTGTGATGGAATTTCTCTCCATCAGGTTCACTTTTGTGTCTCCAGAGCCTGCAGGTATGCAAGATATTTGATATCTGTTGTTTACTTGACAAACTGATTTCACAAGTTATTATTTTGAGTAAATTGTCTGCCTTTCATCTCAGTCAAGATTTTCAGTTGGATCTCAGAGCAATTTTAGATTTTTTTTCAGAGAATGAAGGAGAGGAAAAGCAAATTTTGCTGATGGCTTCACAGCAGTGATCTACTTGAACTTTGAATAAAGCTAGAAAAACTTTAAAGAGTAAGACCAAAGCAAAAGAGACCTCATGCAGTGGAAGGACTAGACCATGAGGTCCAGAGCACTGGCAGGAAACCCACCTCCCCCAAACAAGCATGGTTTTCACTGAAAAGATATATGACCCCTGCTCCTACTGGACACACACACTTGACATGTGCAGAAAACCACTTAGGTCAGTATAGCTTAGAGAAGGGAACTGACACCCATGTCTCAGGGGCCTTCTTCTTTAGTAGCAGGGTCTCATGCTGACCTGGAACAGGCTGTAACCCAGGATGACCTTGAACTAACAGCGATCCTCCTACCTCAGCTTCTCAAGTGATGAGGCATGGGCCACTACATACCGGACTGCAGCCTCTATCTCAGTGGGTGAGAGCTTTGCAAGGTCCACAAACCTTGAGTCTGAACCTGAGATGATTTTGGCACAGTGCATGGGTTCAATCAGTTCCCACTCAGGAAAATTAGAGCTACAAGTTGCTTCAAAAATTCTTGCTATCTTCAAGTGTCCTCATAACTCTAATCTACTCCCTAAGGGTTCCCTTCAGGGTCCTGCATGCTTGTAAAAGTATACCACTTTGTTAAATTGGAAGATAAGTTTCCTAACTTTATGGTTTTCTTCAAGAATACTTATCAGCCTAACATTACTATCACCATACAAGTTTAGCCTAGCAGGGGAAACCAATCTCTGTACTTTCTTTGTGCCAAAATGCTTGGTTCCAGTGGCTCACTTGGAATAGTACAATAATTGCTCTAGATGGTCAAACAAATAAGAGCTTCAACCTTGAGGATTCCTTCCATTCTTCTATCTTTCGATCAGTCACCACCAGGACAAAGTGCTAAAGTTCATGACATTTGTCCTAGTCAAGAAGCCCAGTCATCCCTCAATACCCATAGGGGATTGGTTCTAGTTCGCCTTAATACCAAAGCCACCTTACATAAAATGATGTCATATTAGCGCGTTACTTATTTATATCTTCCTTTATGTTTTATCATCTCTAGACAAGTTATAATAGTAAATGATATGCAAATAAGTGCTATCCTGTGTTGTTGAGAGTGACAAGAAAAATGAGGGCACATATTCAAAACAAATGCAAATTTTCCTGAATATGTTCAATCTTCATTTGTTTTAACCCAAAAACGACAGAACCTCCAGACTTGGAGGGTCAACTGGATTTATTGAATGTCTGGTTGGTCCCAGGAATGGAGTGGTGGGCCTGACAGTCAGGACCTGTGACCCCTTTTCTTTGAAGCATTCTCCTAGTTCCCACACCAGCGGGGCCCTGCTGCCTCCTCCAAGCCTCACCATCCCACACAACCTCTCTGCTGTCTCCAGCATTCAGGCCAGTCACATGTTTTGGGATTTCAGGTTGTATTTACTTCTTTTATGCAAATGATTTGTTCTAGTTATGCCTGCATCATTCCAGCAAACTCTCCTTTATTATTTCATCCAATATTGAAATATTTTACATATATTGTATGCTA
>PVHP010013496.1:0-40174 GCA_004024765.1 Zapus hudsonius | reverse complement strand
GCTTAAAGATTTAAAGATTTTAAAACAAAAATAAAACTCAAGATGATAAAATTCAAATGGATTCGTTTTCTCTAAGAAGGAACAGCATTCATTCAGCAAACTCTAATCCCTGCCTGACCTACAGCAGTGAATGAATGAAGCTGCACTTGGCTCATGATGTGACAAAGAGGAAAGTAAAAGGGAAGTAAGCTTCACCTTGCAAGCACTGGACCCATATGCAAGGCATATGAGACCAAAGGATGCAAATAACCAGTGAAGAAAATCATGATCATGAAGTTTAAATGTGCGGCATTCGCAGACACTAGCTGTTCCAAAATGTCTTTTACTAATATTAGAAATGATTGCTTCAGGGCTGGGATTTTAGCCAGTTGGCAGAGTACTTGCCTAGCATGCATGAAGCCCCGAGTTCGAGCCCCCGGACCACATAAACTAGGCAAATACACCTATAATCACATTCCTTGGGAGGTGGGAGCAGAGGAAAATAAGGTCAAGACTCTCCTCAGCTACACAGTAAGTTTGAGGCTGGACTGCATGAAACACTATCTCAAAAATAGAATTAATTTAAAAATATTTACTTCATAATTTGGTATATTTTAATGAAAGTTGGCAGCTTTTACCTTATGGCAAAAAGAAGTATTTGTAATTCTTACAAAGAAGTTTTTAAATGCAAAAAATAAGGAAGAAAAATTTAGCCAATGACTCCACAATTTAGTATTCACATGAATAATTTTAGCCTATTCTTTTGAGTCATGTTTAAAAATTGTGTGAGGAAAATTGAAATCTTGCAAAATCAGCACAGCTTTTCTAATATCACAAAAATACAGAACAAACAAAAAGTCTGTTTCTGCCGAATTTTGTTTCTAAGCCAAATGACCAGCCTGTGGAGAAAAGAATGTCATTGAGTGCTAAGTACCGAACTAGCCAGGCAGAGCCATTTCAGCACCAGACACACACATACACACACACACACACACACACACACACAAAAAAAAAAAAAAAATAAATAAATAAATAAATAAATAAAATAAAAAAATAAAAAATAAATAAATAAATAAATAAAATAAAAAAAAAACCCACAGTGTTAATCTGCTTTATAGTATTTCCCAGCCTCAGTAGTCACTGTGAACCAGAGAGAGTAAACTATAGCCAAGCTCCTGTTCTGTGGGACCTTCTTTTTATTTTTGTTTTGGTATAAGCCAGGGGACGCACATGGTTTCACTTTTAGAACAGTTGAAATCAAAGAAATTACATAATATGAGAAGTTTCTGTGCAATTCAATTTATAATGCCCTTAAAGGAAGTTGCATTCTTCAGCTGGCCCAGGAGGCAGCAGTAGAGATGCAGGTGGGTGTTCTTATCCCTGGTTTAATCTAATCAGTCACAGTGATTACTCTTCAGCCTGCTTCTCAGAGGCACAGCTAAGCCAGTGTAAAGAACCCAGGAGCAAGGAGTCTGCCAAAGGGCAAAGCAGACAAAGCCCTTGCTCTTCCATTCCCACTAACCCTGACTGCATACTGGGTCCTGAAAGGAACCAGTCCTAGGAATGACCCATGCAGAGAGGAAAGACGACCTTGACATTCAGTTCTTTCCTCTGATTTCCTTTTAAGTAAATTTACCAACTGCTTCCATGGGTTTGAATCTGACTTCTCTCTCACACAGACCATGCTTGATAGTCAAGCAGGACAAGAGTCTGTTTATGGCAGTCTCATCATCATCACATAAATCAGTACACTGATGAAAGAGAGTAACTTTGTAGTCAATCTTCATAGCTATAAAGTTAGTTACTATCACCATCAAGATGTCTGGAGAGGTTTGGTAATTTACTAAGGGCCAAAAAGCTGGAGATTATTTTATTGTTTAATAGTAAGACTGGTATGTACATTCATTGGTCGAAGAAACCACAAGTTGTACAGAAGAATGTGGTGGGACAGGGGATGGAGGTTCGCAAAGCTAGTCTATGAAAAGAGGATGGAGAGAGCAGGGAAGACCTGATGAGGGAACTCAAGACAGAGAAAGACGAGGTGGTGAGCTGTTCTAGAAGAAACCCCATGCACAAACACTGAGCCTATGGAGAGGGAGGAGATATGGCTGGAGCATCAACATAGAGAAAGCGAGGCAGGGCAGGGAATGGCCAGACAGGGTAGGAGAAGGCAGAATGTGCTAAGGAATTTCAACCACATAGTAAGAACCTTGGGAAAATGGACATGATCAGTTTAACTTGACAAGGACAGCTATGACATGGATGAATTACTCTGAGTAATCTAAGTAACAAATCACAACCTCTGTGCAAGCATGGTAGATAAAGAGTTAGCACTGGAACTTACACTCCAGTTTCTAGCTTCACATTTTACTAGGATTTTCTGACAAATTAGTTTCTCTAGCTATTCATTTCCTTATCTACAAAAAGAGAATTTAGAGAACTACACTGAGAATCAAATGCTAAAGCAAAGATAAACATTCAATGTCTCACACCTCCTTTGCCCTCAGCAAGTGGTAGCTATTTTTTCTCTATCAGTATTGGTATTACTTAAAGCTCAGGATCACTACAGAATTGGAAACACTCAATTAATAGGAGTTAAAGGTACAGAGAGTGAGCATCATGGGATTAGAAGGCAGACAAGCAAAGAATCCTTGGAAAACTGTCCTTTCAAGAGTGAAGGAACAAGAAGAGCTCCGTAGATATAGGACATGGGCAGTCTGCTAACTTTGGCAGAAAGACATGAACTAAAGAGATGAAGAAGGAACCCATGGCCTTTGTTTGTAATATTTCGCATGCTGAGTAGGCAAAGTAACAGGAGGTTGCAGCGGGTTTCATTTTCTGTTTTGGAAAATGAGAAAGACTAAACAAGCAGTATAAGCTGCAGAAAAGAACAGAGAAGAGCGCACAGAGAAGGCATGTAAATGGCTCACCTCTAGGAGTGAATGGTGCCCTAGTCCACTAAGGGCTCCAGTGGAGAGAGGCCCAGGAATCACAATCCAGCCAGCCTTTGCTTATTCTCAGGTGAGTGGGAACCAAAGGACTCCAACAGCTGTGCATGGCAAGATTTTTAAAAATATTTTATTTATTCATTTTCAAGCAAAGAGAGAGAGAGAGAGAGAGAGAGAGAGAGAGAGAGAGAGAGAGAGAGAGAGAGAGAGAGCGCACCAGGGCCCCCACCTTGTGGGTCTGGCCCATGTGGGACCTGGGGAATCGAACCCGGGGCCTTAGGCACTGGAGGCAGGTGCCCCAACCGCTGAGCTATCTCTCCAGCCCATGCATGGCAAGATTTTAACTGACTCATCCCTCTTTGCCCACTCCTCTCCAAGCGTCCTCTGCAGCTGAACTATACATTAAGATGTGTCACACAAGCCCAGTTCCTGGGCATTTTGTGTCCAAATTACAGAAATCTCTTTCCAGTTTCTCAATTGTATTGGCTTTTATGCCATCACAGGTCCTACATAGGAGGATGATAAACCTCTAGCCAGTTGGCCCCCATGCCATACAACTCCAGGATCAACCTCCATTCATTGTGCATCAGATGAGGGAGCTTAAGGGATGTCCTCTGGTTCTCTGTAAATGGGAAAACAGGAAAGAGCTGTCTGCCAAAACTAAAAGGCAATGGTAAAGTGTTTTCCAAAGAGCTGACCATGTGAAATAGCTGTTAGCAAGAGCACATAGGTAAACTCAGTCTAAGAATACAAATAAAGGTAGATCAACAGAGGGAAGAGGCCTTGAGCATGGTGCATAGTTCATTTCCAGTTAATAGCAAACTTCAGCTAATGATCAAACTCACTCATGCAATCATACTCAGCCCTGACTCATTCATCTCCAATGTCTCACTGATTGCAAGAGTACTAAAATTTAGCTTGGGGACTTATAACAAATGATACACTACTACTGGATGATAATAAAATAACTAAAATCTGCTGAAGAGAAACTTTCACATACATTAATTTCATCTTACAAATGTTCTACCTTACCAGGCAGGGTGGTTCACACCTATAACCTCAGCACTCAGAAGGCTTGGGCAAGTTGATCACCATGAGTTTAAGGCCAGCCAGGTCTACATAGTGAGCTCAACTCAGCCTGTGCTACAGAGTGAGACAGTCTCAAAAAAGCAACAACAACAACACACACACACACACACACACACCAAAAAAAAAAAAAAAAAACTGCCTATCTCTCGTATAATCCATAACCACCCCACCTCCATCCCATGGACTGGTCTAGGACTGAGGAGGACCCCAGGTGGGTTTGGGACAGGGAGGAGGGAAATGGGGGTACTATCATAAGACTTGCTCATGCAATGTATTTAGTTATTGGCAATAAATATGAAAAAAGTTCTACTTCCATCATATTATACACTTCAAACACATAATTGTAACACTGCTACTTGACACTTGAATCTATCAATACCTCCACAGTGGCTGGAGGTCATGTGTCATAGAGCCCTGCCAGGCACCATTGACGATTTATAGACACAATGATCAACCCAAACCACACAAAGCAAACAAATCTTAAACTTTAAGAAAATATTATATTTTGTTCAAAAAGAAGTAAGTTCAAATTTAACACAGTGATGTACCTAGAGTCAGTCAATGCCACAAAGGAAAAAACACACAGACCACAAATCAAGTCCTTATTAGCATCTTAACTTCTCACAGATATTTCCAGATTTTATAAATTAATAATACCAAAAAACTTTCAACCATAACAACTCATGAGGCATCCCTATGCTCTAAAACAGCTATAATTTAATAATCTTAATATGTAGTGACTTTTGCCATGAGTTCAAGGCCACCTTGAAACTACATAGTGAATTACAGGTCAGCCTGGGCTAGATCAAGACCCTACCTCAAAATAACAGGTATAGTAATTTGAAACATATAATAGCTATATTTTATTTCTAAGATATAGAAAACATTTTAGAAAATAACTTCAATCAAAGATGCCAACAAAGTAACAGAAAGCATAATTTAGCCAACCTGAATCCTGAAGAAACAAAATGTAAATTGTGTTACAAGCATGTAAAAAGCCAAGCTCTCTCCCCTCATGTCTACCCACACAGCCCTGTACAGGCTGGAAATACAAGAAAGTTCAAATGAGTTATACAAACTAATCCCCTACAAACTATGGTCAAATAAATGAGTAAATACCCCAAAATTAATGTATGCAGCTAAAACAACCTCAATAACAATAACAAAAGGAACTTTGCTGGTCAATTCTACTCATGGATATAATAAGCCTAAACCAATAATATTGAAAAAAAAAATATCAATTTACCAGGCTGTATTTTCCTCAGAAATGTAAGAGTAAATTTCAATTAGAACAGGTTGGTATAATTTACTAATTAAAACACAGACTGAACAAAAAATCAAACAATCTCAAAATGCAGAGAAAATACTCTGTACTAATAACAATTACTAATAAGACAAGGAGGAAAAATAGGAGTGGGGGTGTCAATAGAGTGAAAGAAGAAAGAAATTTACAGACCTACTTCCATTATGAACCATGCAAAGCTGTTGACAAGGCATTAGCAAATATAGCCATCTGCAGGGGTGACTCACCCAGATCAAATGGGGTGTCAATAGAAAAAAGACTTCTGAAAAACAAATGAACTCCCACAATCTGCTACAGATTCTCTATGCAACACTTGGAGTTAATATTTGACCTCTTACAAAAAAGTGAGAATGTCTCATCATTTCCATCAATACTATAGTAGAGGGATTTTTCTAAGCCTGAAAAGAGAAAAGAACATGTCTATTTGTGGTTGATGGGATATTTACACAGGAAAATTCCAAGGGATCTAATTTTTTTAACAATTAAAAATTTTAAAACAAATTTACCAAAGTCACATGATTTGAGACACAGGAATAAATCCTACATCTATATACTAGTAGCATACAGTGGCCAAATATTTTGAAAACTTTTTTTCCTAAAGTGCTAGGGACCACATCTACAGCTTCTGCATATATAGTAGAGACATGACATGTGCTCTACCAGTGAGAAACATCCTCAGTCCTTGTTGTACTGAGGAAGGGTGATCTAAAAACTCACAATCCCCCTGGGCAGACACAAAATGAAATTTAAAATATACCATTGACGGAAGCTTCAAAAAAATGTAAAATACTTAGAAATGCATTTAACAAAAAATATGTAAGATCTCCAACCCCCCCCAAAAAAAAATACTGAAGAAGGCAGAAAAAAGGAAAATGAAGGCCTTAAATACATGGAATAGAAGACTTAGTACTGGAGTGAAGTTGATTCTCCTGACCTGGACTGGAGAAACCTCGGGAGGGGCCTGCTGGCTAACTTGTCTAGCTGAATCTAGCTCTGGGTTCAGTGAGAGATCCTGTTCTCAAAATAAAGTTTTGTGCTTTCTCGATTTGCTACGTGTGACTGTTCTTTAAGCCTTGAGGGCTTCACTGTCCTATTTCTTAGTCTTTCCTGAAGCCTATGTGAGCCTAAAGGGGAAGGGCTTGCACTCTCGTGTTTCCCTGTGTGTGTGTGTGTGTGTGTGTGTGTGTGTGTGTGTGTGTGTGTGTGTGTGCGCGCGCACACGCACATACACGAGTCCAAGAGTGTGCCTTCTGCAGAGACTTTTTCCTAGGAGATTTCTCTGTGAAGGAGATTTTCTCCATCTTCCCTCTCCCTTTCCATCTGGGCAAGGAGAATTCCCTTCTGGCTTCTTTCAGCTAGCCTTCCTTGGATCCTCAGTCTTCCTAAAATAAGTATCATAATTCATGATTTACCTTTCTTGGAGTCACTTTTTCAATTCTTTGCTACATAGAATAAAGACCAAAAAGTTAGGGCTTACAGGCCTAGAATAATTCCTACCTGAAGCCAAAAATCCCGCATCACTACCACATAGACTGTGTAGAAGGACAGGCCCCACCAGATATGGAAACCTATCAAAAAGCTAGAGTGCAGATAGTGACACTGCTCCTCCCAATCTGGAAGAGACAGCAACGAGCTTTCCTATAGACAAGAGCAGACTTTTGTAGAAAAGAATGCTAACTACAGAAACATCTCCTTATATGTTTTATAGAAACTGTTTGAATTAGACCTATACTTCACCGTATATACACTAAAAATTCAACACCTAGCAATATTGAGATCTAAATATAAAAGATTTAAAATTGTACATCTTTTGGAAGAAAATAAGACGATACTTTACAACTTTACAAATTGATGCCACAATCTATTTTACAAAGGAAAACATAAATAAAACACAAAAGCCATAAAGTAGAAAATAGAAAAATATAAATATAAATATAAAATCCTGGCTGGAGAGATAGCTCAACGGTTAAGGCACTTGCCTCTGGTGTCTAAGGCCCTGGGTTCAATTCCCCAGGACCCACATAAGCCAGACCCACAAGGTGGTGCCTCTGGTGCGCTCGCTCGCTCTCTCTCTCTCTCTCTCTCTCTCTCTCTCTCTCTTCCTCTCTGCTTGAAAATGAATAAATATTTTAAAAAATAAATAAATAAAAATATAAAATCCTGTTCATCAAAATATACCACAGGAAATAACATGTGAATGAAAAGCAAAAGATTCAGGATTTTTTTTAAAAAGTCTACAAATCAATAAACAATAAAACAAAAACAATTTTAAAAAAAGAAAACTAGTCAATATAGATGAACAGGAAATCCGCACAAGAAACAGAAATGGCAAGTCTTTCTTACAATTCTATGGATAAAATGCAAATTTTAAGCATCAAAGAGCGCCTTTCCCCAGGGCTGCTGCACTGAAGGACTGTCCATTCACTACAGGAAGGAGTGCAAACTGAGACAAGCACTCTGGGCTCAAGCCAGGCGCAATACTAGTAGTTACCACGTGTAGCTATTTGCTATGACCCAACAATCCCAATCCACTGTTCTCTTCTTTCTTTCCTAGTTGCCCAAATTAAAGACTTGTCAATTCTATCCAGTTTTATACACCAGAACAAAGACATTTGGACACACAGACAAAGGGGCAGGCATACTTCTAGCAGCAAGGGAAATACGAGGAGGATAGTCATGTCACAGGACTGTGTAATGAAGAGCAGCAGCTCACACACAGAAGCTGAGCACACCACCCCTATGCTTCTAGTCACACTTTGCTGCAGGCTCCACAGCACCTGACTTTCCATATGTAACATGACAGATTTCCTGGCAGTTTTCATGCATAGTGTTAACAATAAGTAATATTTTACTTATCTAACAATAAATATGTTCACAATATGTAGATTTTATATGTAAATGTTATATATGGATATGTAACCTGCGATATACAACATAACATTTTATAACATGCATTATTTGTATGTGTGTCATAGATAATGAGAATATTTCAAACATTTGAAAGAATGGCTAGGAAGTGGTTCCACAGGACAGGAAAATCCCAACGGAAGTGGTTTCTTTCTTTACCTATGTAGTGGATGCATGCATATTCACTACATTATTGATAACTACTTGTAGGTCTTAAATATGCAATATTTCAAGAAAATGCAGCTTTAAAGGGTAATACATCAAAATATTCTTATTTACAAAGTGGAGGTGGCTCTCCATCATAATAGCAAGTCTGGCCAGGCATGGTGGTGCACACCTTTAATCCCAGGCCTCTGGAGGCAAAGGATTACTGTCAGTTTGAGGCAAGCCTGGACTACAGAGTGAGCTCTAGGTCATCCTGGGTTAGGGTGAAACCCTGTCTCAAAAAAGAAAAAAAAAAAAGCAAGTCCTTGATACAATTTTTAAAAAATCAAGTCAGAAAAATCTTACTCAAATGCATTTAATTCAAAGAATGAAAAGGTGACGGTCAAAGTCAGATGCTTTCAACAAACATTCACCACACTGCTCTGATGTCCATGCAAGACATTCTTAAATGTGAACCAAAAGCTCAAGAGGCTTTAGTAGACTACCTTAGGAAACAGAAACTCCACAGAGACAGGGAGAAGAGCATGTGCATTAGCAGTGTACTAGAGAAGAAACAGGTCAGAAACAGCAAAGACTGTCAAGCACACATAACATGAGAAGCAGTCATAGTAATAATGGCAGTTATGGAATCAAATCACTGTGTCCAGCAATATGGTTCATTCACTCTGTGAGCATACATGTAAGAGAAAAGAGCTGTATCTCTCCAAGTTCAGCACAGATTTGTCCACTGCTGACTTCTCCACCAGAACTGGGCACTAACTTGATTTTATTTACCTTCTCTGTTTTGGAGAACAAAAAACCACGTCACAGGTGGTGACCTTCCACAGACTGGGCAAATCACCTGGACCTGTCAGGAGGCACAAAATACCCTGACTGTTCAGCAGACCTTCTGGAACTATTCCTTTGAAACTGACTTAATGAATGAGCTCAAATTTCCTTTCTGTCTAATAGTCTATCTAGACCACATTGGTCCTCAGCCATCACCCATCTGTTAGGAGGTAAAAGCAGCAACCAAATGTAACCATCATCTCTGAAAAGCAAATACCAAAAATGCAGAACAAATGCCCGGCACACCCTCATATCAGAGGAATAAAAGTTAAGATTAAAAACAATTATAATGACTGACACAAAAATACTATCCTGGGTCCCAGAGGTACCAGATCAAAAAGAGGTCAACACACTGAATTCCAAAGTACAAAATTCAGTTGGACATGGAGAAGATAAGAGAGAAAAGGAGTCTAGAGTTTAATAGAAATGACCAGAGCTTTTGGGACCCCGCAAGATGTGTTCACCCAGAGTGATGAGTCCCAACCATAAGTTACATTGCTATCCAGGGGACATTGGGATGGGAGATAGAGGAGCAAGCCAGGAATGTCAAGATCTCTAGCAGACAGCTGAGGTTTTCCTGCATCAATCTGGGTATATTGTAAATAGATTCTATTTACATATGGATTTTGTTTTAAATTAACTTAATTAAGTTTATCTTTTAAATGAGACATAACAAAACATACATATACTACTGGAGTAAACTGCAATGTTTTGATTCATATATACATTGTACATTATTTAAATCAAGTAAAACACATTCATCTCCTCAAATATTTATTATTCTTTTATGGTGAAAACTTTCAAATTTTTTTTTATTTTGAAGTATACTGTACATTACTATTATCTATAATCACCCAGCTGTGCGATGCCACATCACAGCTTGTCACTCCTAACGGCACAAACAAGTCTTATTAAAGGGGGTTAAGTTAAAAGCACTTTGTCCTTACGGAGACATACCAGTAAGATATCCAAGAAGAAAAGCAAGTTGTAGAGTTGAATCATATTAAAACAGTAGCTGCAACAGCATCAAAGACCAAAATGTATCTAAGCTCTAACAAGATACACAAAGTTGCAAGCTCTAAGATTAGCAGGAAAATTAGCAATTATCAGGCTGTTGCCAAATGGGATACTTTACAGAAATGTATCCAGTGCTTCTGAAAGCCACAGTGCAAACACTTCCTCTGAAGCAGACACTGGAAACTAAATGAGCCTGACACAGAATATTTAACTTATGACTTTCAAGAAAGGTCTATATTTTGGATTCTCTGAAGTTTTGCATTCTTTCCAACCATCAGAATGGAAACATAGCTGAAATGCACAATGGCATGTAAAATTGGACTTAGGTTATAACTCAGAAGGAAAACAGAGTAATGAGAGGATTAAGACTACATATGTTCTGCTTCAGTTGAGGGACACTGAGAAATCAAGCTGGAACTAAGCTGGACACTCCTCCCTGCTCACTAGCTGTCATAGATCTAGAAGGTGCTATTCAGTCTCCTGAGGGAGAAAACTCATAAACCATCTTAACCAGTAGTGGATCCTGCAAGCTACACAATCAACCAGCCAGGCAAGATGTGCCCACAGGTGCAAAAGAAACATGACTGCTATAGGGTAAACAACTAATCTCTGACTGGATCTGAGGCCTGCTTCACAGAAGGGTATTTATGCCTGGTACTTAAAACCTAGTCAAAGCCTGTGGGTGGTACATATCCGAGGTAGAAACTTACTACTGTTTTTAGCTAAAAAGGTATGTTGTACCCATCAAAGTGTCCGCTAGGTATGTATGCTTATTGTGTTTTCACACTAGTGCTGTTCTCATCCTTGGCCAAAAAATTTCTTTTTGATGTTGGCAATAACTCCTGGGGAGACTCAAAAATCATCAAAGTACTGAGAATAAATGAGTGTATAGGGATCAAGGCTAAATGAGACATCTCTACCATGCCCTCCAAAGGCTGAGGGAACCTTGAAGAAGAGGGGCAGAGAGACTGGAAGAGTCAGAGATGGGAAGGTGTGCTATGGGATGCTGTCATCCAGGATGAAGTGCATTCATGACCTCACAGCAGCTGTCATTATCTGCACGCACAGGATGTGCACAATATTGGGCCTATCAACATTGTTATGTAGAATAGAGAAGGAAGACAACAAAGAAATAGTTGGAAAGAAAGGGTTCCACGGAAGAAGGGGGAGGAGGAAGGGGGAAAGAAAGGTAATGGAAGGGGTTTGTGATCAAAATTACACTGTGTACATCTATGACAATGGTCAGTACAAAAGACTGGATTGTTGAGTTACATGTGACATGATTCTTAAATAGAGATCCGGGTCATCAAATTCTTTCTCCCAAACTGTACTACCTTGCAGGGGAAAGGGAGTTTTGGTTGTTGTTTTAGGTTCTACTGGGACCAGACAGAACAATAGTAAAATACCAAATACTAACTAAAAATAAGTAGCTAGCTCACATGAGCTTTTTCTCCATATTACTCTGTTGGTGATTAGCTGAAAATGCAAATCTCAAACCCATTTTTTAAGAATTTCTATGAGAAAAATATTATCTAAAACTAAAATACAGATTTTTTATTTCACAGCCCATTAGAGATTATTTTGATTGGTCTTAAAAAAACATTTAAAATTCCTTCTGAACATTTTTCAGTACTTGGTATCAAATTATTTAATCAAGCTTGACAAATGCTGTTAACTGAACAAAAAAATAGCATATAATTCTTGTGGTGAACAAAGTGTTGACTCACTACCTCTTCATCTTCAAATGACTAGCAGGATTAAGCAAGTGGCCCTACCTGATAGTCCATGGCCAAATAAAGACAATTTCACCAGGGACTCCTCATTCAAAGAAACCAGAATGCACTTGGCCATGTAATGCACACATCAGTAACTTAAGAGACATAGAAAGCTGAGGTACAGAGAAAAACACATTGAGAAGTATAAGTGACTGAAGCCCATGAAAGGAATGCATGAATTTATCTATATTACAAACTGTATTTAGATGTATTCAATCCTAAAGAAGGCTTTCTAGACAAGTATTGCTAAATTTCAAGATGCTAGATATCTTGAGAAAATTAAGCACCAGTAGCTAAGCGTTCTGAGTAAGTACAAAATGATTAAATAATAATTTAAAAACCTAATGGTTGTTATGTAACCTGCAACTTCCAATATGGAAGGGTTTGGAAAGTGTTCTACAGCGACACCTACTGGTAAAAGGAAGTGTAGGAGCAAGTCACAGGCAAAATTAACAGGCAAGTTAGAAGACACAGGAGTGGGAGATAACCTAACAGGGAAAAATCTAAACAGATGAAAGACATAGCTCACATCAGCACTTGTACACTTACTACATCTAAGCCAAAGACAACCATCATCTTTCTTCATGAAAGAGATTTTTGGCCAATAAATCTGAGAGACACTGTCTCAGGTCCCAACTGACCACGAAAGTCACATTTTATATGCAAGTTAAAGGTTAAAATATCCAATTTACTCATGTTTCTTTTGTATTCCAAAACAGTAAAACTGAAAAATGTAAAATAAAGCTGTACATTATCATTTCTCAGTTAAGTAAAAGAAAATGAAAATCGGGTATCTCCTTTCAAAAATGGGGAGACCTCTATGTATATCCACATTAAAGGACTTCCCCCATCTTTTACATAAAAATCTAACAATAATGTTTAGTATGGCCAATGTCACTGTATTGTGTGTGCCCATGTGAGAGTTACAAATATACTGCTTCAAACACAGTTTCAATCAAAGGGCATTTAACTGACAGCACAGCAAAAGTACAAATTCCCAAAATAAGTGTAGTATGCCAAGGAAAGTACCAGAAGGCAACTTGATGAAGCAGCTCAACCCCAATTCCCATGAGACAGTGCAGATTTCTATGTGAGGATCTTAAGTTCAAGCAGTGTGGTGTAATGAGCACTGAAAGCTGTTTCCACGGACAGAAATGCTTTCAGTCACTGATTTTTCTTACCTACTTGAATAGAGGGCACTAGTAGGTCTCACAGAGTGATACCACTGCTAAAAATTCTGCAGCTTTAGTTCCCCAATCCACAAAGCTGTGGAAGGGAAGCCTTTGCTCTCCAGTGTGTGGTGCTAGGAGGAAGCAACTCAGACATGGAATCACACTTTCACACCACAGTGCAACTTTTAAAAAAAAGTTTTTATTCATTTCTTTGCAAGCAGAGAGAAATACAAGAGAGATAGAGGGAAGGGGCATAACAGGGCTTCCAGCCACTACAGACAGACTCCAGACACACGCTCCACTTTGTGCATCTGGCTTTACATGGGCACTGGGGAAATGAACTTTGGTCCTGAGGTTTCTCAGGCCTAAACAGTTGAGCCATCTCTCCGGCCCTGCAGTGTAACTCTGCACAGTAGAAAGGACTCTAATGTCCACCTGTGGTGCCCTCTACCTCACACACAGACAGAACTCAGTATTTACCTAGAATCAAGGATGCTGAAGAATGCACATTATACAATGTGTGGGACTTGAACACCAACTCTTAAATGGAAGAGGGGTGGACACATGTATTTCTTTTACATATTATGCTCCATGGAAATTATGGAATCAATGAAGAAAACAGTTAAAAGGCTGTACCATCTCCAAAGTTTCCTCTAAAATGTCCTATAAAGATAAATCACATCCTCACAATTTCTCGGCTGACTGTTAGGATGGCTTATGTATTAGATGGGGGTGGGAAAGTGAAGAACATTTCCCAGTATTGTTTCTTACCTGTAACAGGTCTATCAGGTGACTGCCTGAGATGGGATCCAACCTCTCTACTCAAGGGTGCTAAGACAGACAGCAGAGAACTCATTCATTGATGCCTGAAAGTGCAATAGCCCCTTCTCATTTAGAATTGTTCACACCATCACCCTGGCTACCCTCCTCTGCATATTGAGCTGACTTTAAGGAAAGTGAACAATTTTTATGTATTTGACATCAAAGATGAATTAATGACTACTTGGGCCTTAAACTTCAATCGGTGTGAAGGCTCTCTCCATTTGGAATGCAAATATTTGATCTCAAAAGATAAATACATGAAATGGGCTGAACTGCACTTCTTTCACCACTTAAATTTATTCATTCATTCCTTATGCAAATATTTATTGAGCACCTGCTAAGGAAAGGACCATTCTAGGAGCTGAGGGTAAGGAAGAGCAAGCACAAAGGCAATACAGGCCAAAGGAAGACCCATAAATGCAATGGAGGAAAGTTTAGTTAACTGCCTTGTTTTCTTGATATATATTAATGGACTACACGTAGATCCCTGCACAGAACCTAAAGAGTTTCAAGTTAAGTTTACAGCTCATATACAATGCACATATGTATTCCAGACTCAATATCCTACATATGAGTCAAAGGAAATATAAAAGAAACCGAAAACCACTGAAATATGACACGAAGCAGATTTAAAACATCTGTGCGCTCTCTCTCTCTCCTCTCCCTCTGCTGAGCACAAGGAGAAAGGCGAATATTCAGGTTTTAAGACAAACAAGGAGGCATAGAAAGAATCTTACAGTATTTTATGGCATTCCTTGATATTTTACAAGGCAATCACAACGCACGTTAAGAAAACTACACAAAATTCCTCAAAATATTTAATTTCCACCAGCGTTGGAATCCCTCTGCCCTCCTCCCGAATGTTCTTTGGAGCAGCTCCTCCACGCCGCCGAGCAGGAGGAACTTACTTTCTCGACTAGGGCTCGTTCTCAAGCTCCCCGAAATACCCAAGGCAAAGACGACCGGTTCTCGGCGCCCTTCCGATGCCACGGAAAGGCAGGAGAGGGGACCAGGACCCTCCGCCCGGCGGCGCCCCGGAGGCCGGCGGGCTGCCACCCAGGGGGTGCCCAGGGGACGCGGCCTCCAGCCCGCGCGCCCGGGACGAGCGACGCGACGCCGAGGATGGAGACGCGGGAGGACCGGGGGCTCCCTCCCACCCGCCGGCCCGGGCCTGCGGGGACTCTGACCTCTGCGAGCCCCGGGGCTGCTGCTGCTGCCGCCGCTGCTGCTGCCCGAGCTCGTGCTGCCGCTGCCCGTGGAGCCGCCGTGGCCGCCGCCCTTGGCGTTCTTGCGCGGGGCCATGGCGCGCGGCGCGGGGGCTGGATGGAGAGGCTGGGGTCTTCCTCCGAGCGCGGCGCGGCACACCCAGGGGGCGCAGGGACCGGGAGCCGGCCGCGGCTGCTGCTGCAGGAGCCTGAGCCTGGACCCACGCTCGCCGCGCCTCCGAGGACCTCCACCCGCGCGCGCCCAGCCCTCGCCCGAGCCGAACCCGCGACTCCCTCGGCCGGCGAGAGCGCGCGGCTCGCCGGGCCCAAGCTCCGCCCCCAGGTCTGGACCACGCCCACACACCCTCAGCCCCGCCCACCAGAGCTGAGTGACGGGGACCTCCAGCCAATCGTCAGGGCCTCAGAGAGGGGGCGGTACTCGTCGGGGCTGCCCCGCCCCCTGCGGGCCCAGGCTGGCTCGGGATGGATGCGGCCGCCCGTCGGTGAGCGCGGGCCGCCTGCGGCTGGCCCGAGAGTCCCGGTCCTCTGGAACGTGGCAGACGTGGATGCCGAACGGGCTCTCGCGAGGGTTGGCGGCGGGGCTCGGAGGTGGGGGAGGGGACGGTAAGGAGGGGCGGAGCCTGGGGCGTGTGGGCGGCTCCCGGGAAGCCTTCCCTCTCCTAAGCGCCGGCGCCCTCCTGCGCACGAGGCTGCCTCTCACCTTCCCGGTGTTCAAACGATCCCGGAAAGGTGACGCTGGGAGCGGCAGGACGCGGCCACCAAGCAGCCTTAGGGCGTCCAGGCAGAATTGAGCTTCTTTGTGCCAGCAGCATTTTTGGTAACACATAACGTGAATGTGCCACGCACAGTCCATGAAAAAAAACTGGGAATGATACCCTTTAACTGAAATCTACCCCTGCCAGACTAGTTAATACTTGAGTAAACTTGATGTCTTCCACCATGGGTCCCCTTCTGTGTGCTCCCAGAGTTCTGGTATGGGTGCTGATTTAGGATTGGGAACTAATATAGAAAATATAAATGAGGGATCCATCCCAAGTAGGGAGCTTTTTGCTTTACTTCTTTCCTAAAACAAATCTTGTTTAACTTGCCAAAAAAAAAAAATGATGATGATGATAAAATAAAAACCACCCATGGATGAAACAGAGCAGGACGAGATACCAGAGATCTCCCCCTTCCACCAAATGTCCACATCATGTCCAGTGTGTGATAAGCAATGTATGTTTGGTGGCTCAATACACTTCTGTCAACATCCAGAGACTTTTCCTTGGTTCCAAAATCAGGTTTGAGAGCAGTCCCAAGGAGTGGCTCAGGAGCAAGAGAGAGCCACTGCTGTGGGGCATCTGGCTTCATTCCTCTTCTGCAGCCTGCCATTTCCCCCACCATTGGCATTTACCTGGGCCCACCTGCCTCTGCCTGTTAGTCTATGAATGGCTGGCGACTGCTGGGCCTCCCTGAGTGAGGCAGGCCCAGAAGCCCACCAAGGGTGGTGTTGCAAAATAGAGAGATAACCATCCTTCCCTTGATCCCTGGGATCAAGATGGGGAAGGGTTTACCTAGTTTTCATCTCAAAGCATCTCCTGCCTCCATATATGCTTCCTTCTCCTTGTAGCAGAGACAATACCACATAATGGGGAAAGGGACTAAGCGACAAATCTGAGTAATGTCACTTAATTTAAAATAATGAAAAATAAAGTGATTTTTTTTTAAAAAGCCACACTCTTGCAGCCCAAAGTAAAACTCAGATTCTTACTAAACACAGTTACGAGTGTTCATGTTTTTTTCTGGCACAAAGTAACTGATGCTCAGAGAGATTAAACACAATGTCATGGTTTGAATGTGAATTGTACCTTATAAACTTGTTTGTTAAACACTTCATACCTGCCTGGAAGCTCTGGTTGGAGAAGATGTGCAACCTTTAGGATTTGGGACATGACTGCCCAGGTAGATCAGTAGGAGCTAGCTTTACAGGGTATCAGCCCAGTCACACTTCTTGCTGACTCTGCTTCCTGGTCCATCCAAATTTTTACACTGTGAGCACCCACTGCCAATAGCTTCCACTGCTGCCAGCAATGGGAGGTGCGTGCACCCACCTTGCCTTCCCCACTATTATGTGCTAAAATCTCTGCAATAGTACTCTGAAATAAACCTTGACTCCCTTATGTTAGCTCTCTGACCAGTACTTTGATCACAGCAAAAGTACTATATAGAGGAAAGTACTATATAGAGTAAGGTCACAGAGTAGGTGGACGATGGAGCAGGATGTGAGCCCAGTTTGGCTCCACGGTTATGGTCCAAATTAATCCTCCTGAGCACAGCTTTGTTTTCCAAGGAGGCCTCTCCTGGCTCCCCTAATCCTATATCAGAACCTCCCAAGTCATCCTTACCCTTTGAAGGGATCAAATTTCCTTTATACCTGTCTCCAAAAGACTGAAAAGTTATGCTTTGTCCCAGTATTGTCACAAAGTGAACCTGGTACCAGGCACACATTTCCTTACACAGTTTTAGGTCACAATAGACTTTGTAAATACAGATCTTAGGAAAGAAGAGGCAACTTATTTTTCTTCTTTAAACTACAAAGAAACAACTACATGGGCATTTATACACTGAATGATATAAAGTTAAACTTATAAACATATAACCATTAGAACATCAGATATTGTCAGGTATATATACAGTTTTGTTTCAGGGACTAGCTTTGCCTAAACTAAGTACTCAGATGATGCATTTTATATCTGCTTCTACATCCCACTTAATGAGCATCACAAACATAAAGCACCTGAGAATTCTCTCACCTAAGACCTTTTCTTAAAATAGGGTGGGGAAAGTTATGGAGTCAACCTATCTCTGAATTTCTTGAGAGGGAAAACATACCTTGCTAGCCTGTCCTTTTTTCTGAGATTTTCAGGGAGGACACAAATGAATGCTGGGTTGAATAATGTCGAAAAGGATCACAAAGACAGCTCTTAACTAGGGCAGTGTATTAAGATACTGACTTAATGAAGCTTTAGAACTAGGCCAGATGTGCCTTTCAGACCTTTCTGTCACCTCCCATGGGCTTCTGTGGGATTTACAAATGGCAGTTGGAGGACACCATTTGCCCTAGTTTTGTTTCTTCTTTTTATTTCTTTTTGCCTCCTGCTGACCCTTCACAACTTTCAGTCATACCCTTTCAAAATAAAGTATTTCACTTTTGCTTACTCAATACTGCTCTAAAGTTACACATTGTGTTTCCTAGAAAGTAACTCTCATTTGTATGCTATCTTCCCAGTGGGAAATATTATTACAAGCTGAAAGTGAACAATCACTCATCTTTACTTAATCATTATTGAACTCTAGCATGGTAAAAGTGAATTTGAACTACTCAAGATTCACTCAGGTGCTTTCATGTTACAGTAGTGGGTTGGGAGTGTTGCAAAGAGAGCCACACTGGTAAGGACAAGAGCATTTCTAAAACGTTCCTTATGCAAAGTGTCCCCAAAGTAACTATTCCCATGGGAGTTATCATTCAGCAAGTAAATGAACTGTGATTTGCACAAATAACTTGACTTTACATTATCACAGACAAGCCTGGCTGGTAACTACATCAACTAAGAACGAGTTTATATGACCAAAAATATTTTCACATCTCATCAAAAATAGATTAGAATCAGGAATATGTTTTTGTGATATGGGGAAATGATATGAAAACTACTTTGAAAAAAACTATCTGAGCTGGAGAGATGATTAGCAGTTAAGGCAAAGCCTAATGACAAGGGTTCTATCCCCCAGTACCCACGTAACAGCAGATACACAAGGTGATTCATGCATCTGGAGTTAGTTTGAAGCAGCTGAAGGCACTGTCACTCCATTCTCATCCATTCTCTCTCTCTCTCTCTCTCTCTCTCTCTCTCTCTCTCTCTCTCTCTCTCTCTCTCCTGGCAAATGAATAAATAAAAACAAAATGAAAAAATGCTGTTTGCTTTTTCACTACAAATTCTTTGCATTTGCTACAAGGATCAGTAGGTACTTCTAGTGTCAAAGTTACTTCCTAATAAATAGCATGTAAGTACTAGCTATTGCTAAGTCTTGACTTCCTAGCATAGGAAACTATTGGAATTAACAGAATGTTTTTAAATCTCAAATTTTATGCCAGAAACAATTTTATACATAGGGCAAAAGCCAAAAGTTAAAAAAAATAACAATAAATTACCACATAACAGTTCTGAAGTACATAAAAGAAAAATTTTGTTGCTTAGATTACTTTTTCTAAAAAAGCAATTTGATTTGTTTGTAAGATACTTTTACATAAAGATTTGTCTTTAGGATCTATTAAGTGTGTATTCATGGGTGTGTGTATTGCTCATCTATGATTACTTATTTGTTTTTCATGAAAGTAACCATTCTCTATTTAACTGGTCTCTGATCTAGAGGGAAATACCATGAAATTACCTTCTACCATCTCACAACTTCATGAAGCCTAGATATATGAAGCTGGTGAATTTTCCATGCAATGAATAGTGTTATTACGGGCTGTAAACCTGAATCATCTGACCAGAATCCTTGACAGTTGGTGGAAAATCATGACTATGCAGCATCTAATCAGAATGAGCTCCGCCATGCTGTCCATCATCCAAACTTGAGTCTACTCAATGTCATAAGCATAAGAAAAATCATTATTCTGCCTGCAATTAAGCAAAAACGAAAGGGACTTGTCCAAAGGTCTTGCTAGCATGGAAATAAAAGCATGGGTCTGTCTCCCATCCATCACTGCAACAAGATTTGGTTAGTGTTAAACCCCTGGCTAATGTATTTGAAACACTACACTTGTTCTCTGCTTTCAGAAGGACAGTATCTATTACTTTTTTACTGACTGTAACTAGTAGTCCTGAACATTTTGCAGCCCTTCATGAACCTGCTCCAATGCTGATCTCATCAAATGATAAACTCATTCCTCTTGGCTGATTCCTTTGAGTTAAAAACAGCCACCCATACTCTGGATGTTCCCTGAAGCTATTTCTCCCAGCACCAAAAAGCATATTAATCTAGTAAAATGTGGTAGAACTTGTTTTAAGCAGCTGCTTCACAAACTATATAAGATGCTACTTTCCTCTGCTTCTTTACGTATCCACATTTCTCCTAAGTTTTCTAGCTGTCAAACAGAAGACTTGCGGAATGCACCTATCAAAAAGTATGCAAAACAAAGCAATCCTGTGAAGACCCAAGGGCAGTTTTGACTGATTATATGTATCTTAAGAGATTGCTTGAGAAAAACATTTCCTTTCCCAAATTTGAGAAGTTAAACATTAATAGCTTGATGCAGGCTTACAGGAAATTTATCTAAATTACAAACAATACTTAGGGAAGTATGTACAGCCTACAGTCCATGAAGACTTGATAGTTGAACAGATCAGGGATCTACCTTAGACTCTTTGTACTTGTTCGTTCTCTTTTGGGCAACTCTCCCCAGATAATGTCCTAGTCTACAGAGAGCCTCACTTATCACCTTTCTGTTCAGCTCCAAACCCTTCATTACAAGCTGAAATGGCCTTGCTGAGCACTATGTGAACACTAAAATAGTTGTCATTAAAACACTGGGGGGCTGCATTGAAGGCACTTCGATTTCACAGTGACACAGAAGAAACCTAAAATCAGTGTCTATTTGATGGAAATTTTTGCAGGTAGCTCTCAACTTGAAAGGGATCATTTTTTTGTGTGTGTGTTTTGTGTTTTGTTTATTTGCAAGCAGGGGGGGGGAGACGGAGAGAGAGACAGACAAAGACAGACAGAGAGACAAAGAGACAGAGAGAATGGACGAACCAGGGCATCTTGCTGCTTCAAATGAATTCCTATATGTGGGTACTGGGAATTAAACCTGGGTTGTTAGACTTTGTTGGCAAGTGCTTTAAATGCTGAGCCATCTCTCCAGCCTGGATCATCTTATATATGTTAGGAATAGCCCATTACCATTTCTTCCATCCTAAAACTTTGGGCAGGCATGAATAAGTGAAGTCAGAATTTGAATGGGGAATATAAGAAAAGAATGAAACCATTGTATGAGTCTGTGCAGTAACCACTTATGGAGTACAGTGGACCCGGATGAGGATTGAATTTAATAAATTCCTACTTAAAATGTGAAACATGACCCATTACAAACATATAAACTGCCAAGTTTCTACAACTAGAATTATTACCTCATGACAATGGCATGACTTCAGCACAGGACAAAACCCATGAGTGACATAAAACTCAGACGAAAGCAGGTTGAATTAAATAGGGTTGACTTGCCATCAATAGAGGCCTAGGAAATGCTATGGCATCAGAGCTAAACTATTCCTCATGGATGAGCTAGGAGGCCAGGTAGAAGTTGTATAGCTCCAGGAAAGGGTTGCCACAGCCAACAGAAAGTCCTCTTTTCTACTATCCCCACTTTCTGTAAAGTTCAGGTTGTTGGGGAAAAGAAAGGCCAGGAAGTTCAACATGACTGGCCAATATTTTTCCAGTGCCTGTCTCTGATCTTGGGGACAGACAACTCTGCAGTAAATAAAGCACCATGCCATAGATACACTGTGGCCAAAAGGACTCACAGTTGGAGTGGGGAGGGGGAGAAGAGGTCAATAGGCAACAGAGGGGGCCTGCAAGGGAAGCAAGATTGTTGCAATCCTATCCCTCCCAAGCCCATGCTTTGCCCAAGGCAAATTCAGTCATCATCTTCACAGCCCTCATTCCACACTCCCTTCCCTCCTCTCCATTACTATAGCCAGAGTAGAGAAGACTCCATTACAACTGCTACGATCTGCAGGAAGTGAGCAGATTTCCAGGTGGTTAAGGGAGGTGCCCCATGTCTTTTCCTTCCCTTGACCTCCAGTCTTTCTATAAGGTATTACTGTATCACAGGCTGGTCCTCGAACCAGTGGTAACTAACAGAACAATACATTGTGCTGTATTCTCTGACACATTCCCTGTTCCAAAAGGATTTCTAGTCCCCAAGATCATCATTCTGTAGCAGCTCTAAAAAACTCTAATTATTTTCGGATTGGCAAAGTGGAACCTAACATGAAAAGGTTGTACCCTTCTCATCATACACTTTGCATATCAGCCTGATGACAGGCTGATGGCAGGGTGCCGCACATTGTCTCTAACTCTTCGTAGCTTCCTTCTCTTGCTTTACTACGTCCTTGAGGCCAACTCAACCCACAAGGGCCTAAAGATAGTTTAAAGAACTAGCAAGAAGCTTAGCAGAAGTTCTTGTCTTAGCCTGCGTTCCTTCTGGGTCACTGTCACTTCAAGATCCTTTTTCTAAAGCACCAGCCACAAGGGCATGGCACCTCACTCCAGCTGCACCTCAGCCATTCCCCACCAGCCCCCCCAAGACCTCTCTTTTCTCCCATCTTTTTACTCCCACACTGGGGTGGCCTGGGAGCCAACACTTTGGGGAAGTTTATTGGTTGCCTAGGAGCCAAGGAGAATATACCCACTGTATTCTCTTTCATTTTCAATGTGGAGCTTCTTTCCTCAGATCCACACTCTGTTTAATGAGCTGTAAGAAAAAAAAATATCTGGGAACTTACTCACTTGCCAATAGACTTGTGTGTGTGTGTGTGTGTGTGTGTGTGTGTGTGTGTTCCTACAGTTTGGGAGATTTGGACAGTGTTTACCATATAGAACCAAGGATATTATCAAGACATTATTTTTTAGTGTCATAACCTTATTCCTTGAGAGCTGGTTTCTTTTTATTTTGTATTTTGTTCATATACTAATTATTGTAGCCACTAGTTTTTCTTGATATGTTTTTAGCTGCTGTATTAATATTACCATGTTGCTGTATATGCACCTTTTCTGTTTTTGTTTTTTATTAACATACAAAGCAATAGATTTCATTATGTCATTTTCACACATAATTAGTTTTTGCTAACTTCCTCTAGATTTTTTGCCCTCTCCGTGTGCAATGCCTCTGCACTCTCCCTGCAGCATGAAGAGATGGCTTTGATGTGGGAAGATCTATGAACATCTGCGCCTGAAGATCTGAGTGGAGACCAGAACCAGAAGGATGAGGAAAAGTGCTACTTTGTAACCAGCTACACATGTTCCCTCTGTGAACATAAGTTACCTACCCAATTAATTGCTTACTCATGGGTTACAGGTTTAATAATTATCATTAAAAAGAGAATTTCAGAAAACTTGGGAAAATCCTCACATACAAAAATGAGAAAATGTTATTTTAAATCACTTCAGTGTTTATTATATATCTGCTTATAAGTTTAGCCTCAGTACCCTTAAAAATGTCTCTGTAGTTTGTAGATGATGGTTGATAAGCTTTGTAAAAAATCTTGGCTACAGATTTCTGTGTGGGAATTAAGGCCATTTCAAATTACGAGTTATCAATGCTCCCAATTTCTTAATTTTTTTGATTCATAAATAATTTATTTTATTATTTTTTGAGACAGGAGCTCAAGTAACCCAGTCTGGCCTCAAACTCACTGTAGTATGGCCTTAAGCTTTTTTTTAATTGTCCATAAATGAGTTACATTGTTCCAATTTCTTAATTTTTAAGTAATATACTCTGCCCAAACATTTCAAAGGAAACAGAATATATATGTTCATATATAATTGTGTAGGATTATCAGTTCTATTCAAATTTAATGCACACCCAGATAATACCCTGTGAATTATAGAATAAGGCAAGTGCCATTTAATTTCATGGTACATGAGTCAAATTATAAAATTACTATCAGGAAGTTCTAATGTTGGCAATTTTTTCTTGTCTTTTTAAAAAATATGTGTTTTGCTTACAATTGGTGTGATTCAAATTTGCATTTGTTGTTCCATCATTTTTAAAAATTTATTTATCAAGGAGAGAGATGGAGAAAGAGAGACAGACAGAGAGAATGGGCACACAGGTCCTTCAGTCGCTGCAAACAAATTCCAGATGCATGTGCCACTTTGTGCATCTGGCTTTACATGGGTACTGGGGAAAATTGATCCCAGATAGTTAGGCTTTATAGGCAAGCACCTTAAGCACTGTGCAATCTCTCCAGACCTACCTTGTCTTTTTATGAATAATTATTTTTAAACATAGGTTGTAGTATAAGCCATCCCCTGGTCCTGATTTCCCATTTTTCTGTGGGCCCACTTAGTTGTGTTGTTGGTGTTCACTGTGGGATAATTAGGGCCTCTGTCTGAGCTATACATTTTATTCTCAGTTGTATAAAATGCTTGCAGTAGCTGAAAACAGGACAGGACTCAAGTCAGACACAGCATATCAGCTCTTGCCATGGTAGAGCTGTATTATCCACATGCACATGTTAGAGCCATGTTTTGTAATGTCTACTCCCTATTTATAACCTGACAAGAAGAGACTAACAGTTATAGAAAACTTTTACTTCATGATAGAAACGTGTATTTTGTTTTTCCTTCCAGTCTTGAAACCTAGGGCCCTGTGCATGCTAAGCAAGAGCTATAACTGAGTCAAATCCCGGTCCATCAAAGGTAATAACTGAGTGAAAATTCATCTCAAATTCAGAATGACTTTCAAGTAAAACAGCACTATCTTTCTATCTCAGTGGGATAAACTACAAGTATGTTAAGTCTATATAACTATGTTAAGTATATAAACTATAAGTATATATATAGTATATTGTTTGCACTTTTCATTTTCCTTGTAAAAATTTGATTCCAGTTCAGTTATTTTCAGCTAAGTTTGAACAATTATGTAGATGTGTATATATTATATGAACAGTAAAGTGCGTTATAATTCCTATAGAAATAGAAAACATCAGTGATAACCAGGGGCCTCAGGGTGGTGGAGGAGTAGTCAGTGTGTGGGGAAGAGAAGATTTTTTTTTAGTTTTTTCATTTTTATTTTTTTCCTTTATTATCCATAATTAGATACATTGAATGAGCAAATTGGTATCCCCAGTTCCCCAATTCCCCTGTTCTGTGTCCCCAGTCAGTTGGGTATCCTCCTCCATGGGCAAACTGGATCAATCCATGTGGTGGGGGTTATGGATAGCCTAGGAGTCAAGCGGGTTCCACCCCCTTTTGTATGTTGTTATTGGGGGGGCATATCTTTTGATATTCTCCCCCTCCATGGCTCTTACAATCTTTCCACCCCCTCTTCCGCTCAGTTCCCTGAGTCATGGTGGACGAGTATTAAGGCTGCTTTATTGTTGAGGTCTTAGGGACCTCTGTACTTCTGCTTTAGGTTGTGTTGAAGGTCGTTGGTGTCTGTCTCCCTGGCTCATCCTGGGTTGAGTGATTGGCTGTGGATATAAGTCTCCTGCTTATCCCACCACTTTCTGTGGAGTTCCATATGGATCCTTCGTGGGAGATCTGGTGTGGCACATCTCTTGCCTGGATGTCAGTGACACGTTGAAGTTTGACTCTGTAATGGAAGATACACGATGTGAGACACTTGTTGAATTCATAGAAAATACAAGAGAAAGAGGAAACCCTGAGATAAATAATGGACTTTAACTCATAGTAATGCAACAATATGGCTCTGAAAACAGTAACAAATGTTGTACACTGATGCTACATGTATCAATGGGCATTGGGTGGCAGAGGAGAAGTTAGGAACAGAAAGGAAGATGAGAGTTCTATGTTAATTTCTTTCTGGAAATCCAAAACTGCTTTATTAATTTATTTTAAAATTTTATGACATGACTTAACTATATGCCACCTATAAAAATGCAGTTCAAAATACAATATAGACTGAAAGTTAAAAAGTAGAAAAAGTTTGTGCAAATATTAATCCGAAGAAATCCCATAAGTAGACTTTAAAAAGTAACAGAGAAAATTGCTAGAGAGGGACATAATTTATATAAAAATAAAAATTAATGAAATCCACTAAATAGACTAAGCAAGTGTTCTTTTGGACATTTCTCTGAGACACGAACAATGAAGAAACAATTCTGAGCCACATTTACACTGAAGGGCACACTACTCCTATAATAACCATGGCTCAGCCCTGTAGACACACATTGTACTAGCCAGCTTCCTGGCTTTGACACTGGACTAGAATAGAATGCAGTGAATGGGGAATATTGGAAGATTTTTGGGAACTCTGTATTTTCTGCAAGTCTCTGAATATTATCTCAAAAGAAAATCTGGCAAAAAAAAAATGCTGGCTGGCAAAGCGAATGTTAAAAGAATTGTTTCATCTGAGTGGATTTTATCTGTGACCATCACACCAGCTGCTCCCTCTGTAAAGAAGCTTTTTGAAGCCCTTCCAGCTGTTGCTGGTGACTTGCGCCGAGGCCTCTAAGTGTGGCCAGCTATGGCCACAAGGCTGCATTAAGGCAGGTGCAGCAGCCCCCTGTGAGTTGTGGCAGGGGTCTGGTTGCATTGCAGCTGCTTCTTTTTTGCTGTCTTTCTAAGAACTGAAGTGATAGTATGTGCCCTGCATTGAATTAAGTTCTTGCAACTTCAGGGTTTGTGGTCCTCATGTTTTGTTGTTTGGCTAGCTACACTTCTTAAAGAAGAGAGCAACAGAAAGATCCTGAGGATGGGTGCTTCAGGGCTCACCAGGTGGTGACTGGCAGGGGACTGGGTGACCATGAACTCAGGAAGGTTGAACATCAAAGCCCAGGGATGCCAGCAGCCTAGAGAATGCCCTGATGCCAATAGATGAAGGAACAAGACTGTTCCATTTTCACTAAAATGTGTTGATTTTATTGAATGTTAGCTGAGCACAAGAATTATTTTGTGATTTTTGGAGAACAGTCATATTTATGTCCTACCAAAGATGTGAGGAATTAGAACTTTTGTTTCAATGGACATGGATATTTGAATACTTATAGAAGTATATGTACACATCAGATTGTGCATAGTGGCATAGATAATGTTTTTTAAGCATTATGAAGAAAATATTGTTTGGATAAATATCAAGTTAAAATTGTATCATCACAGAATTTCTTTGCCTACTTTCTTTTTCTCCTTTATGAACTCAACTCAATACAGTATATAACCCTCAGAAGAGGAAATCTTGTAATATATCACTGTCAACATGCATTTAGTAAGTCAACATTATCAACATCAGGAACTTGTCTTGAGAGTAAATATTTATAAGTTCTAAATAATTAGGTCTGATTGATATCTCATAATGAAAATGAGCCAGAATGTGACTCATTCATATTACTGTTTGCATAAGGAACTCTGTCTGCCTTCACATATCACAATCTGTTCGGCAGTTTGTTTGCAGTATTACTTCCTTAAAGACTAAGATATTTTGAAAGAACAAAGTTCATTTTGGCTAAAGCATGTTCTTTTCATAGGTAAGTTGTATTGCCCTGTGTGATGATAAAGATACTCTGTTATCTTTGTACAATATTTAGAAAAGAGAAACTTAATCATGATCTCACTATTAACATTTTGAGTTATTTCATCTACTTCACTTTATCCATATATTCACAGGTGGAGTTTTGCTTTGTTTCCTCTCTTGTCTTCAGAAGCATGCAGGAAAGACTAGGTAAACTATAAATATGTTTTATGTATATATTATTTGTATGTGTACCATACATGCATAATATGTAACATATTATACTGTTTATATAATTACAAGGAAACTTGATCAAAATATTTTGGAAAATGCATGAACAATCTAGTGTTTTTTTTTTCTCATTTGTCTCAGTCACACATACCCTTGGCTATTCCCCAGACTGGTCAGAGCTCAGTTGACTTCTGAAGACTCAAGTTCTGGAACTCCAGGGACATTCTGATCTTGCCTCGCGCAACTCCTCCTGCTGTACGTCTCCACTGTATTGGCCTGTTCTCTTGAGCTTCCAACATTCTTCCTTTCAGCCCTGGTTTTCTCCTCCTTTCCTTCTCTGTTGAGACAAACCCTGCAATCACCTCTCTTGACTCCTTTAAGCGGACATTTTTCCATCACATCCTATCTCCCAATCCTGAGCCAAGTCTACAGGGGTGCCCATGGCCAATCTGCTCAGACATGGGCCTCATCTCGTACAGTTTCCCACACAGCCTCAGTAGGTCATCAGCAATGTGGGAAATGGTTTTAGACTCCCTTTACAGGAACAATTCCAACCTCTCAGTTTCCTTCCATATCTAACTCATAAACTCACCTACTTCACAGCCCCCACTCTCCACCCTGTTTTCTTCCCCTACTGAAGAAATGTCTTTCCTGTCAAGATCAAGTCCTGCCTGAGCCCTGTTACTCTGAGTAAAATATTCTCTTTGTATTTTCTCCATTTCTCTCTCTCATGGGTCCTTCCTTCAGATCTGCAAATGTGACCCTGTCAGAATGTGGTCATATGTTTGTTTTTTTGAAGTTTCTTTGGGGGCATTGCTTTATAGCCATGGCAGAGAATGTGGCTTTACCCATTAGGATGTGCTTGACTCTTGAGTACCGGCTTCCACCCTGACTCCTCCACCTTCTAACCACATTTGCCTGAACAGTCGTCCACACTCTCTGCCTACCTCATCGCCACTTAACCTCTAACTCAGTTTTCCTATTCCTAATGCTCTGAATTCCACACTGCCTCATTCCTGAAATCAAGAATGCTTCATTCCTGCTTATACTTTACTTGACTCCAGAATCAGATCTTTGGAAGGTCTTTGTCACATAAAAGATGGCCCGCTTCCCAAACGCTCCAGCAAGAGTTTCTCTGCCCACTACCTGGTCTTTTCTGCTCTTCTGACGGCTTCTCTCCTCATTGTCTGTCATGGCTTCCATTGCCTTTCTGAACCTGGTGACAACCAAGTAAGTGTACCTGATGTTGCCAAATCCCTTTCTTGACATCTGTGTTTAATTAAAGAAAAAAAGAAGGAAGGAAGGAAGGAAGGGAGGGAGGAAGGAAGGGAGGAAGGAAGAAAAAGAAAGAAAGAAAAAAAGAAAGATGTGCTTTTGAAATAAGGGCGTGTAGCTGTAACTGTCTAGGGGAAGAAAGTTAAATGTGTCCACATAAAGATAAGCTCTTAAAGTTTTATTGAGCCAACACTGGCCATTTTTAAAGCTGTGTTCTTAACACTTGTTTGAACAGCTACTTGACATATGTGCTCGCTCTCCCGGGCCGAAGAACCCTTGCTAAGTCTTCTGCTCACAGCAGTCATCCGCAGAGGGGGTGTTCATGGGTCCTTGGGTATAATGAGTAACCAGAGGATCAGTTTCCCCACAATACTGATTTGGATCTAACCCCACATGAGATCTGCTACTGAGGAATGATAGAAGGAAACACAGCACCCACGGAACCTTGAGGAAACCTAAGCTGTGGGAAGCACTGGGCCCTTGGGTGGACGGAGGGAGGCGGGCGAGTGGCATCAGCCAGCGGTAGGAGGTAGTGATGGCGCTGTGGGTAGATGGATGGAAGTAAGAGAACACAGTTCTGGTTTGGGTAGAGCCTCAATAGGTCCTGCGAGGACATTCGCAGAAACCTAGGGCTGTCTTTTAAGGTCCGTTGGTGGAAAGCCAGGACAGGGCAGAAGTCGGGGCTGAGTGGCAGAGGAGTGCTAAACGTGAGGGAGAAACAGGAGGAAGGGAGATTCAGCAAGGGAAAGAAAGGCCCAAAGAGAGGGAACAAAGAGAAGTCACCCCTCCAGCTTTGAGAAAACTGGAATAAGGCATCTGGGCAAGTGTCATCCCTCAGTAACTGCCCCCCCCTGCTGCTTCTCCAATCTGCATACCTAGGGATGGAGGCCCATCTTGGGCCAGCCCCTTGGGTCTAAATAAATAAGTAATAGAAATCATCATCATCATCATCATCATCATCATCATCAGCAGCAGCAGCAGCAGCAGCAGCAGCTCTCTCCCTTGCTCACCTGAGCCTGACAGCAAAGCCCATCCTAATTAACTAGAAGAGAGGCGTGCCAGGTGGGTCAGGGGGTGCGTGCTCTGGTACGCCCTCTGGCTGGGAATGGGGGAGGAAACTGTCTTCATTCTGCCTTCTCTCTCTCTCTTTTTTTTTTTTTTTACCCTCTTCTAAACTATGGGATCTTTACTAACTGATCTCTTAGCTTCTTTTTTTCTAAAGTGAAAATTGCTCCACTCCCTACGAGGGTGTGCGTGTGAGTTCCCACTTGAACGTGTGTGTCCCTTACACCTTCGTTTGTGTCCCACTTCTCACACTTGTGGTGGTTTCTCCCTTTAAATTTCCACCTGTGTGTATAGAGCCATCCCAGCCTTTCCTCAAATACCGAATTTCCCAGATAAACCTCACAACTAGTAATTGACCTCTCAGAGACTGTTTCCTCAATTCTTTGATAAAAGGGACAGGGATCTGAAAGTTCAGATTAACTGGTCCGGGGAAAAATCCCCGATCCCTCATCCAGTGCTACCATTCTCTCCTCCTCTAAGCTCATTGAGCCCTGTGTTTCTGGGTCTGATGTGATACACTGGCCTATATATTCCGGGCATAAAGGAGCTCACTCTTATATGGACTATAGTCTTTGTGAACAGTGTAAGTCAGGAAGAAGTTAAAAAGATAAATAAAAAAGTTCTCAAATGTTTGAAAATTTAAAATCCTACCATTGAATAACCCCCAAGTTAGAGAAGCAATTATGATGTCCTGTGTTACAGTGTCCATAAGAAGCAGAATTCTTCAAGCAAATGGGCCAGCAACTGAAATATAGACTGATAAACACCAAAAAAAGAAAGCAGAACAAGAAGACAAAAATGAATGCTAAGTAGAACACTTGATGTTTTTTTTCCACAATTAGACTTTTAATAAAGCACACATCTATGGGAAGTGCAATAGTGAGGAATGGATTAGCAAATTGGATGATCATATTGAAAAGTATTTTCCATAAGGTAAAAAAAGACAAAAATTATATATATATATATATATATATATGAAAAATTGTGGGGTATAAGAAATATTATGGCTGATACTAGTAAATAAAAGAACTTCCAGAAAAAGAGAAAAAGAACTAAATGCACAAAAGAAATATTTAATGATGTAATTGAAGTAATTATTGAGGAACATTTCTCATAATTAACTTTTTTGCTTGTTTGTTTTTTGAGGTAGGGTCTCCCTCTAGCTCAGGCTGATCTGGAATTCACTATGTAGTCTCAGGCTGGCCTTAAACTCCTACCTCTGCCTCCAGAGTTCTGGGATTAAAGGTGTGCACCATCACATCCAGAATGAAATTAAATGTTAAGAAGAGCTAACATTGAAAAGACAAAGTACTAACAAGGAAAGGTAAACAAAACCATGCACGTTTTCTAGTGCAGTAAAAGGAGAGAATTCTCAAAACTATGTACATGTGGAGAGAACACAAAAGGACAGCATCAGGTTGCTGCACAGACTGGTGTTTTAAATATGTAGAAGGAAAATACCATAAAACAAATAAACTTTAAGTGCAAAAAAGTGATCATTTAGCTACGAGGGCTGAAAAGAAATTGTCCTATGGACCCGATGCTGTGAGCACCTTGGTATGCAGAACTTCTGACTAGGAAGAATTAGATTTAAAGCGTTTTAATGACTAACAGATCAACCTGTGTGGTGTTGCAAGAAATACTGTGAAGAAAAGATGAGCAAACATTTGATGATGTTTATTGTTTTCACCAACTCTTGCAGCCACCAAAATTCGTAGCATCCATATTAAAGCAATGAGTATTGAGGATGGGGATAGAGAAAAACCAGTGAGTGAGACTGTTCAGTAAGTTCCTAGCTGTCTGCATGGAGGAAGGGACAAGCAACCAGAAAAATACTATCAGAGGCTGGAAACAGAAGTAGGTGTCAGCCATTACAGAAAGTAAATGAACTAAATATGCCTGCTAGGAAGCAAATATTGACAGATACATGTTATTTACAGAAGACACACCTAAACACACGGGATGCAAAGGTCGAAAGTAAAAGGACGTCAGTAATGTGCCAGGAAGGTACTAACCAAAAAAGAGATCTGGTATGTTCTATTAACAGAGATGAAGGGATGGGGATGATAGCCAGAGCTGCATACTGGGAAACATCCAGTAAAGATAAGTGAAAGAAAATCGGATACAGCAGTAATAAGAAACTAATCTATTCATAAAGGGAAATGGGGTTTGAATGTAAAATGCTCCCTATAGTCTCATACGTTTGGTCCCTGCCGTTGGCACTGTTTGGTAAGGCTGTGGAACCTTTAGGAGATAGGGCCTTGCTATCCAAATTAGGTCCCTAAGGGTGGGCCATCAGGTTTTATAACCCAGCCCCATGTACTCTTCACACTCTCTGCTTCTAAGTGTGAACACAAGGGACCAACTCTGCTTCCACACCGGCCTGCCATACCTTCCCGGCCATGATGGATTCTATCTTCTGGAACTGAAAGCCAAAATAAACTCCTTCCTTAAGTTGTTCTGATCACATATTTGTTCACAGCAAAAAGAAAATTACTGATACAGATAGTTTCACGTTTCCTAACTATTGATTGTCAGGAAGATAAAAATAAGACATAACAACAGATATAATAAATTTGACCCAGTGGGCTTTTAATCATCTGACAGATGTAGGTGAATGACACATGTCAGGTAATATGAAATATTTAGAAAAGGAATAACTTGGTAGTTAAGAAAGTCTTAAAAATTTCAATATACAAATGTTATATGGACTATGATCTTTCTGAACAATGTAAATCAGAGAGGTAACAAAAAGATAAGTAAAAAATTCTCAAATATTTGGAAATTAAAATCTTCATCTTAAGGAGCCATGAGTTAAATAGGCAATCATAATGCAATATAAAAATATTGAGAACCAAGATGAATAGAACATAGATATAAACACAGCACTTGAGACGCTGAGTGGGCAAATAGTTGTGAGTTTAATGTCTTCCAGGGCTACGTTGAAAGACTCTGTCTCAAAAAAGTTTTATAAAGTGAGAATGAAATTCTAATACAGCCCCATATATGTCTTCCATGACAGTTTCTCAGATTTTCCTTGATTATGATGGCATTGCTAATATTTAAGATTACTGATGATCTATTTTTAGGGAGAAGACCCACCATTGGAATTTGTATGATATTGTCTCATAATAAGATTGAATTTATTTGAATGAAGGAAGACTTCATAAGCAAGATACTGTCTTCATCTCAGTGTATCAATGGTAAATATTATCAATAGAAGTTTAGGATAGTGTCTGTCTGGTTTCCACCCTGTGAAGTCTCCCCTTAACGTTTTCTTACTCTGGCAATGGAAGTCATCATGTATATCCCACCCTTACAGTAAAGCAAATTAAAATGCTGTATTTTTTACCTTTGAAAGAACATAGCTTTAAATTTTTTATTGTAGAAGAGTTGCCCATCAAAATTGATGAGCCATATGACATCTGTGATGGTTAGGTTTTGTTGTCAACTTGATCTTTTTAATTATCTTTGGTGGGTCTCTGAGGATGTTTACAGGAAGGCAGCCTTTTAGCAAGGGGCAGGATGTAAAGACTCTCAAAGAAGCTGTGAGTAAACATTCTTTCCTGTGTGGGCAGTGCAGGAAGGAAATTCCAGAGACTCAGGAAGCCATTAAGTCTGAGGAAGGGTTGTAAGACCCCATCCTAAGGCTATATAAAGGGGAAGAAATTCTCTCCTTGCCCCTCCTGCCTGTTTGCTACTGTGTGTGTATGGTGTAGGTGATGGATTTTTCTCTCTGCTTGGAGCTGTGAAAGAGGTCCAGCCTCTTTCACTGTTACAGAACTTCCCCTCAATCTGTAGTTTCAATAAATACTTTCCTCCCCCAAATTGTGCCTGGTTTGAAGATTCATCCCAGTGGCATGTGGCTGACTATGACAACATCTTTAGAAGTTACATGATTTTAAAAAACAAAATAAACTCAAAGAGAAAATATAATATAACTGAGAACAGAAGCCAATAAAATGGAAACTAAACTATCACCGATGAGTCAATAGCAAGCAAAAAAAAAAAATTCTCTGAAGGAAACAACACTGAAAGTGAAGAGTTCTTAGGGAGAGAATTATAGCTGCTAGTTCCTGACTACCTAGGTTTTGAGGTTGTGGACACAGTGTGATTCCCTTCCCTTTACGTCAGTAAACAAACAGAGCTGGTAGTCAATGAGATGGTTTTAGCTCTCACCACCAAAACCAGGACAGGACCAAGTTAGGTGTCCTGAAGCAGAGGCAGAGATAGTGGTTGGTAGAGCAAGGTGTATGGGAGAGATCCACACTTGTGAAAGATGGAGAGATGGAGATCTCCAAACTGCCACACAGGGCTGGCAAGGGCTTGGTCAACTGGCAGGGAGTTTAGGACTGAGTGCGCCAGACCATCCCATGGACAATGAAAATGGCAAACATGGCTTTATTGGTATTTCTCAGTCACTGGGTACAGGCTGATTAAGGGCTGGTATGAACTTGGGAAAAGGGGTTCCCATAGCTGAAAGTGATCATAAAGTGCAGACAGCCTTGGTATACTCACAATGAAAGAAGATGAGAAGGTTCAAAATACGAGACATTAGGTTTTATTATTAAGCTACAATTACAAAGACTGTAAGTCATTGCCACAAAGGGGAACAAATATCACAGTGTAGCTCAAACAAGTAGAAGGGAACTACTCGTCTGTGCAAACAACTTTACTAGAAAAAAATGATCATTTAGTAAATGATGCTGGACAATTGGATAGTGTCTCTGTTAAGAGCTAAAGATAAAAACAAAAACTTAACTATTATTTCAGCAGAAAGCATGAAATTAGGGAAGGTGGCAATAAGAGTTACAGCATTTCCATGACAAAGAAATCACTTAGGTATTGGAGGTAGTAAGCTGGAAGAAGCTGCTACTACTAGGTTGTAGAAGCCATAAAGACAGTGGTTACCCTCGTCTCCATTCGTATGATCTGTGAGGACTGGGTTGCAGGACCCTCACAAATATTAAAATCCATGCATGCTCAAGTCTCATGGGAAATGGCCCAGTATTTATACATGCTCTATGCAGTCCTCGGTGCAGTTTAAATCATTTCTTGATTAGTTATAATAACCAAAAAGCATCTTTATCAATGTATCAGGGGTACATTGAGACTGATTCTGGGAGTGTGCAAATCAATTGAAAACTGGAAGAGTCATAGCTGAAAACAAGACCATTGCTCTGCTGAAGGATTCCTGGCTGAAGCGACACTAACGGTACGAAGAGGATCGAGTGAGTGTGTCCTGGTCCAGTGCAAAGTTCTAGTCTATATATTAGACAGACTTCTCTGTGTGTGATTCCCTGTTGGTGGACATAACGGGAATAACTTGGTAAAAGGGGCATAGCATTTTCTTCTTTCTCATCCTGATGTAACAATGCTGACTATGAAAAGATGCCTCTTTACCCCCCCCCCAAAAAAAAATAAGTAAATCTTGATTTCCACAACTTTATACACAACCATGTATGCCAGGTAGATTTTTTTAAAGGTGATACATAAACCCTGTAGAGTAAAATATAGTTAATATAGGAGAGACAGGGTTGATTCAGGATTTAAGGGTTCAAGGGGCACCCTGGGCCTGTGAACCCAAACTTTTCAGTTCTATCCATTTTCACAAAGAATTGAGAAAACAGACTCTGAGAAGGCTACACTTTGAATTACATAGTTTATTTAGGGATAACTGGTGTCCTGGGGAAGGCTAGAAAGATCCAAGCCTAAAGAGAATTTTCCTCCTTGCCCAGCTAGAAAGGGAGATGGGAGAATCTTCAAAGGAGAAGCCCATGGGAAGGTCATACACACATGGAAGGCAAAGAATGAGAGCCCTGGCCCAAAGATTAAACTAAACCTCAAGGTCCTCCTTCAGTAAGGTGCCACCTCCCAAAGGCCCAACAACTTTCCCAAATTGCCATCACCTGGGGACAAGTATTCAAAACACATGAACTTGTAAGGGACATTTCATTCAGATCATCACATTAGGTTTGAAACTTTTAAAAAATAAAAAAAAATTAAATAAACAAAATGACACATATGAAAGACTGTTAAGGAAGTGGAATCATTCTGATTTTCTAAACTTACTTCCCAGACTGGCTCACATCTGGAGATATTTGTAAACATGTTCGTTTAACATCAGAATGACTTCATTTTGCCAATCCATAACTTATAAGCCTTACCATAAAAAAATTCAAAGTAAATTTACTAGTGTAAGCCGCAGTAAAAAACAATATTCATTTAATTCTTATAGAAATGCATGTAAGATTATATTACCTTAAGGATTCTAGGGCCAGTGCTTTTACTCAGCATCACATTTAAGGTAATATAAACATGCAACCAAGGAAAAAGTTAATATCTTTTTACTATCTACCCTGTCAGAAAAATTAAGCATCAGTGGCTCTTTCTCATTGTCTGTCTCCGTCTCCACACCCACAGCTGCCCAGCCTTCCTTAGCCCTCACACACTGCTCAGCTCTGGTGTAGGCTCCTTGATTACCACTTTGAAAACTGCCTTTCTCTCCCTCCCTCTGCTATTTTTCTATGGAAATCCTATCTTACACATTCTAACTTATTCCAGTTTTGCAATATTTTTGCACGTTTTAAAGCTAGATAAGATGCTATTGATGCAAACCATATCTCTCGCTCCAAAGTGGATGGTTATTCTGAACCAAACATGAGTGACCATGGGCAGGGAAGAGCTGCTCTGAATGACATTCACACAGATTTTTATATTCACAGAGCAAAAGATAGACTGGACCAAATACACTGAAGGGGACAGCAGGTAGTTGGACTGCACCAGAGCAAGGAAATCTCTGCTATAGGTTTTGGATGTTATCTGTTGAGTTGGTGGAAGCTAGGTGTTTGCTATGTTAATACATTCTAAAGGTTATCCTTGATGCTGAAAGGCTGTTAGTTCAGAGGTAGCTGCTAAGCGGCCACTGAAGGGAATAAAGATAGCCCAAGCAGTATTGCCTTCATAGCATTCAGCTCTCCACAATAACAAAGTTCTCATCAATCCCCAGAATCTTTATGCAGATGTAACTCTTCTAGAGACTTCAGTGTTTGAAGTTTAGGAAGATTCTATTACAGAGTATTATTGAGCTTAAGAGAATTGAGGGCTGAACACCTGTAATATAGAACTTAAAGAAGAAAGCCAAGCCCCTATAAAACAAGAGGAGTCCTGAATTGGTAATTCCTAGATGCTAACTTTTTTTAAAAAATAATTTTATTTATTTGGTTGGAGAGAGAGAGAGAGAGAAAGCACCAGGGCAACCACCTTGTGGGTCTGGCTTATGTGGGTCCTGGGGAATCAAACCCAGGGCCTTAGGCACTGGAGGCAAGTGCCTTAACCGCTGAGCCATCTCTCCAGCCCATAGATGCTAACTTTTGAGACAAACAGAACTACCCATCCAGGGACTGAGGAGCACAGTTGCATTGTTTTCTTTTTCTCATATTATCAACTACAAGGTGGGTGTTCTGCTTTGAGGAGTCAGTTCTGCTCCACGTGCCCCAGGGTTCCTCTTGGCTCTACACTGCATGATTGAAGCTTGGTTAGTCTGGATTCAAGGACACAGACAGAGGTGCTTATCAAGGAGGCTGCTCAAAACCTAATCTCACAAGTGACAAGCGTTCAGTTTGTAGGAGCAAAGTCACGTGGCTGTACTTAAAATTCAAAGGAGTCTAGACACCCTCACTGTGTGTAGGAAAAAGGAATGAAAGATAGATTTGTTTCAAGCCAAAGGTTTCTCCACACTACTCATTATTATTCATGTAAAACTAATCCCAATATGAGAGAGAGAGAGAGAGAGAGAGAGAGAGAGAGAGAGAGAGAGAGAGAGAGAGAGAGAGCAGTGTCTAGTGTGGTGGCTGTTGAATAGTCCAGTGCTACCTAGGTTTCTCTTGGTGTCTGCAAATGCTTTTTTTGTTTATGTATCTGCTCTATCCAACAACTCTTTAGTCATCTGTTGAATGCTGGGTACAATGTTAGGCCCTAAGCAATACAAGTGCCAATTATTGTAATTAGCTCCTTAGGGAATTTGCTGTTCTGCTTCTCAGCAGAAGAGAAACATCACAAGAAGATGCCAACATGATGGGGTATATTAAAGAGTTTTGTGAGGGAGGAAGACACGTTCATTTAAAGCATTGAAAATTTTTCTCAATGTATGTCTCTTCTCACATTTTTCTATTAGTAATTGAAGTTAGCACCCCTTCCCACACATTGTGTATAACTTCTTTCTATTTCCTCCAAAGCATTCCTTAGTTTACCTGATTGTAGTGACAGCCAGCAATTGTGGTATAACACTTTGAAATTTTCATGTGATTGAGATGTCTTCCTTGAAGAGATTTTTTTTTTCAATTGATCCAGGTTAGGGTTCCCTTTTCTTTCTGGTGCAGAGATCCTAGGGTTCATGCTGTGAGGAGCAGGCATCTAACTGTGTCCCCTTCTTTGTGACGAGTCACTCTGCAATAGGGGAAAGGTGTGCCACTTTCCAAGAGAAGCATAAATAAAAGGTGATAAAACTTCTGGAAAGATTATTAATCTTGAGTTATTACCCTCTATAAAGCCACATGGTCTAGGCATGTGAACAAATCACCCCCTTCTTCATTTATGAACATGAGTCGGTTCATATCATTTGCAATCAAGATTTCCAAATAATTCAAAAATGGACTAGGGCATAATGTTTTTAAGGCAGAATTTGTCTAGGGGTATAATTATTTCTAACTTTTGAACTGAAGGCAGTATGAAATAAGATGCTATTTTAAACATGGAAAGGAATGACTATGAATGACACACATAACTAAATGCTCAGCAACAGAATTGGAAGTCTGTTCTAAATCTTAAAATTTAGCAAAAAAAAAAATATCCAAGGCAGCAAAAATGTAAATTAGCCTTTAATTTTAAATAAAGTGTAGAAGCATACTATTCTTGCTCCTAAGTACTAGATTCTATTTTTGTAGTGCTAAGAAATGATTCAGTTCCACATATTGGTCTTTAAAAAATACTATTATTATGATAACTTAAGCAAATCAGATGTGAAAAGGGACATTTTAAGTTTTTAATTTCTCAGCCTGAATTAATGGGACCAGCCCTGTGTTAAATATAATATTGTGCTAAAATGGAAAAGTAGAGCTGATTTTGGGATATATGTTTTATAGACAGCAACTGAAAAGATAAGCATCAGAAAGTGAAGCAGAAAGTCATTGCTATAGCTATCAACATGCAACGTTTCTTCTTTGTTTGCATCCAAACTCAAATGTCCTAGAATGTCCAATCATTCTAAAGGTATCCCAGATGCTCTCCACTGACTTCTGAAAGTGAGCTTGACTGTCTTCCTCTGGCCTGGATGCTCACGTATGGAAAACCCAACAGCAGGTCAATGGCAATCCTTAGAATTCTATATCTTGCCCTGTGGAACTAGTAGATAGTAGCTATTTCAGCCAGCACCCCATGATCCCAGCTACCAAGGAAATGGCAGTTAACCACAAAAGCAGTGAGATAAGTTACAAAAGTCTCACTGTGCCTCAAACTGGGTGGAAGGCAAAAACTGACCCAAATGATGTCCTTTGACCTCCTCACACCTGCTATGGCATGCACACACCTGCACTCACACAAAAACACACATGCACACACTCATTACACATATACACACACCTCATACACACAAAATATAAATAAATAGGAGCTCATTTTATGCTGCATATATACATATATGAGATCTGTTTTGTTCAGTTTTTTTTTGGCTCATATTTTTTGTGGTCCAAGGGTAGGGCCCACATCTGGTGCTGACCTTTTTAAAAATCAGACCCTCACCCTCCCAACTAAAGTCTTACTTCAAAGGGCCATGGGGGACCTAGACAACCTGGCTCTTGTCTTGAGCTCACACCCCCACAAATTTCCCCTCCCATTGGCCACATGCTCCATGGGCATGGACATAAGGGCATCTCTCTCTCTCTCTCTCTCTCTCTCTCTCTCTCCTGATTTTGATCCCTAGTTACATATATTTCTTTACATCTTCCTGCATGTACTCCTCAAGTTCTCATTCTGCTTGTTTGTACCTTCTGTCATCCTATTTCTCTCTCTCTCTCTCTCTCTCTCTCTCTCTCTCTCTCTCTCTCTCTCTCTCTCTCTCTCTCTCTCTCTCTCTCTCTC
>PVHP010013495.1:0-40871 GCA_004024765.1 Zapus hudsonius | reverse complement strand
TACAGGAGCAGAGATGAAGGTACAGGAGCAGAGGTGAAGGTCCACTAGTGTTGATCAATTTTTTTTCTTTTTTCAAGCATGTGACTGACTTTTGCTTATTCTGTGTTTGAGTGTCCATGACTTGCTGTTGTCTGTGTGTGAGTATGGGTGTATGCGCTCCATTGCACACATGTTGTGGTCAGAGAACACTGCAGGTGTCAGTCCTGGCCTTCCACCTTGTTTTGGGAAGGAGTGTGGTTGTTTCACACTGCTGAGGCCACCAGTTGACCTGGCCCCTTTGCTTCTAGGAAATCTTTTTGTCTTTTCCCATTCCATGCATGGATTACAGATGCCCACCACTGCATCCAGCTTTTATGTGTGTTTGGGAGATCTGAATTTATGACCTCATGCATGCATGGCAATTGCTTCATCCACTGAGCCTTGCCTCACCTCCACTGTGCTTGTCAGCACTATGGTGCTGAATGCTCCTTCACACTCTTCTAATGCAAAGTCATCCCATTAAGTGATACACTGTGTCTAACTCGATTGGATTTTGCCTCCCTATTTTATATCCTCTTGAGGAATAATTTCAAATTGTCCTCACTCAGCTAACGAATGCCGTCACATTGAGCCAGTTGAAGTGATGTAAACCCATGTCTTCTGTGGTTACAAGCCTTTGATGTTCCTCCTTGTCATCATGACATCTCTAGTTTGGTGCCCATTGCTAGCATGCACTTATTAAGTGAGCGTCATAAATACTCAGAGACAAATGTGCCATTTTAAATAATTATTCAATGTGAGAAGAAAATCATGGCCTCCCGTATGTTTATAATCTTCCCCACCTTCTTAACCCCAAGTTCTATCCCAAGGCTCTTGAATCCTGAGCAAAAGACAAAATAACTTGACCCTGGAATTAATCCTTCATGTCTGTCAATCAAAGCAATTCATTTTAAGGTGAAGAGAGTATAGCGTTCTTGCTGCTTCTGCACGACAGTCATGACTCTGGAAGTTTTGCCTAAGTTCTCATGTACTTACATTCTTGCTACAAGTTATTTAAATGTGTCGAATTTACTAGGTGTAATTGCAGTGAATGTCAATGTAACTATGGATATAGCAGAATATTGGTCATAATGGAATTAATTTTAATACTGCATAAGTCAGGACTTACTAAGCAATGAAAGGTGGTCTGATGTGAATTTTAAAACTGATATACAACATAAATCAGTGATCAAATAGAGAGAAAGAAAGACTCTGAGCCTGAGAGGCTGCATTTGTTTTTGGAAGGATGGGGTAATGATTTCTTCCTCAGACCTCTAGGAAGTTAGCTCAGTGTGCTGCTTGCTCTGTGATCCAGTGTGGTTGCTCTCCCAACTTGTTAATGAACTTGATTTGGCCCTGGACGTCTGTATGTTACCTTGTTTGTAAGGTAGAAATTTATATTCCTAGATTAATAATATCAAGAGTAGATTGAAATATATGTATTTCGCATCCAGAAAAGGAATTTTTGGAACATTCTTTTATGTATTTAGTAATGATGGGTTTCAGTTCCTGTAACATTTTGGTTGGGCCAGAGAATTTTGGAGAGGTATTTTCCAATGAAAAACAGGGCAAATGTCAATTCTCAAATTCAAAAGAAAATATAGAACATTTTCATAGTTGAAACCTAAAGTAGCACGCACCCCTCGGGGCAGTAACACTTTGGCTCAAATGACTCCAAAGAAAATAGGTTAGAGAAGCTGAGTTTTGCTAAGCTTCAGACCAGCACCAAGGAGGTCTGTGTTCTCCCGTGTTTGTCTGCAAGTTGCAGGTGCCATTCCTTTGCAAACGACAGCAAGTTGTTAAGCTGGACAACTTGAAAAAGAAAGATGTTAGTTTTGGGCTGGAGAGATGGCTCAGCGGTTAAGGCACTCGCCTCCGGTTCAATTCCCCAGGACCCACATAAGCCAGACCCACGAGGTGTGGCCCTAGTGCGTTCTCTCTCTCTCTCTCTCTCTCTCTCTCTCTCTCTCTCTCTCTCTCTCTCTCTCTCTCTCTCTGCTTTAAATTGAATAAATAAAATATTAAAAAAAGAAAGATGTTAGTTTCTAGTTGGGTTGATCACAGGCGCCCACTGGAGCTGTTGCCTTCAGCAGTGTAGCCTGAGAGAGCTGCTAAGTTCACACACACATTTATGTCAGCTTCTAAATTACATGGCATATTACATTTTCTATAATAATATATAAAAGCTAAATTCATATATGTACATATACATATATATATATATATAAGTTTATTATATATGAATGAAATATTTTTGTTGCTTAGTTTTTAAAGTAATTTTCATCTGGAAATGGAAATGATATTGAAGATAAAAATTGATATGCCTTTCAAATTTTAGCCTTAAAATAATACCTCTAGACTCATTGGGAGAGAAAAAAATGGGGATTTAAAAATAAAGATGTTGCCTACAAATAGAAAAAGTAGCAATGATTATTTATATACAAGTAGTAGTTAACATTTTGAAAAAAAATGAAAAGCATGTTTTTTTTTAGTTTTAAAATTTGCATTTAAAGAAACAGCATCAGCTTAAACAGTATTTCAGTAAAAATGAAGGATATTCGATAATGCTGTCAGATGTATTTAGCAAAGAACATGTGATTAAGGCATTCAATGCATCCTTGATATTATTAATTTAAGAATGTAAATTTCTAGAGACAAGGCAGCATAATGTTAATTAGTAGCTGAAGTGTTTTGTGAAATACAGAAATGTCTACATCTCATTGTTTGTAATGTAAAAATGCCTGTGAAATCTTCAATCATTTTTATGGGCTTGCATTTGGTGCCATTTTATTATTTCATACTTTTATGGTTTCACCTTAATCTTCTGGTTCCGTTCTTCCACAAAGGTTATTTCATAGTGCAATGCTGCTATTGATTTTCTGTTCTATTTCTTTCTTAGAGAGACTCCATGGGAGGTGCTGTGTAAACATTGCAGGAAATAGAAGCAATCACTCTGTTTTAAGATGAAATTTTACCCTGACGATGTTTATAAGCAGAGTTTTACATTTAGGATATTGCAGGCTTTATATAAGGTTTATGGAGGGTTTCAACAAATTCATTTTCCTAGTTTGAGTTTGCTTGCCACAGAAAGCAATTTTATTTGATACAAGTGCCTCTAATACTCTTTTCTTCTTAACACCATATAAAACACCCCTAGTTCTTTTGTAGTTTATTGCCCAGAAAGAAAGACCAGCTTCAGGAAACTGAAACATACAAATCAATTTGACTAGGTGAGGAACTATGTGGGTACTACTTCGTTACGATACCCAGATTTATTCCTCATGTGTTGAAAGCACACGTCCTTAATTTGCTATTGATAATTTAGCAAATCAGGGTTCTTCCTTTCAGGACTTCACAAAGGAGCAAGAAGATCGATGACTGCAATACAATGAATAGTATGTTATGTTGCAGATGATTTTGATAAATCAAAATTATTAGGTATAATTCAGATGAAATGCTTGTCTGACCACTGGGGTTGGTTTTACCAAGAGGAGACTACCTGGGTCTGGAAGGAAGGTGGTGTTCCTGTCAAAACTCTCTGCAGTCAGTGGGTTCTGACAGGTCACACTTCACCCCAGCGGCAGTCACCAGATATTCTCGTCAGCTCTACCTCATGCTTGGAGTTTACCTACTGTCGAGGCTCCCTGAAGGGCCAGGCTGCTCTTGGGGGAGCTCACACTAGTTTGGAGCCATGCCATGTGAATTATAGTCCAGATTTTGCCACTAATACACTTTAACCACATTTTCCTAATAAGTGAAATTCAGTTCATAATCTTTGCTCTACCCTCTTCATAGGGCCATTTTGAGAATGAAACGAGATAATAGTTACAAATATTCTTTGTGAAGTTAAAGGCATTATGCAGATGGGTGGTGGGTGGCGGTGACATTAACGGTAAAGTCTCACTGAAGTACTGCACAGTCCTGGCAGTTGTGACAGATTATGAGAGGCTTTGTTCCTAGAATAGGCCCTATAAATTTAAAGGAGACATAGCAAATCTAATTCTTTCCCCAAATGCTATTCCAATGGAGTTGCCAGTGGTCAGTATCAGCCTCATGTCTAAAATTATAGACATCACACACACACACACACACACACACACACACACACACACACACTCACACCCTGTGTAGTCAAATTCAATGTAATCATTCATTATTTGCAGGGCGCTTTTACTATAAAGCTTTATTAAAAGGAAAAATAGTGTTATGATCTTAGTTTTTAAAAACCCAAGAAATAATCTCAAGCAGAAATAGTGCTAAAGAGTATAAGAAACTTTATAGAAGTCTTTTCTTCAAAATTGCTGACTTACTTTGCTTCAACAAATGAAAATTATCAGAAAAGTCACCACCCTGAACCAGGGTTCTTTGTTCACAGTTTGATAAATTCACTAAGGACACTGGGAAGTCTTTTATCCACTTGAGTCACTTATGAGCAACCCTTCAGGGCTGACTCCCTCCTTTCTATCTTCTTATTGTAAATTTCCCAGTGACAAGTAACTCATCTGCCTTTTGTAACAGAAAGAGAATGGGTGCACCAGGGCCTCCAGCCAATGCAAATGAAGTCCAAACACATGTGCCACCTTGTGCATCTGTCTTTATGTGGGTACTAGGGAATCAAGCTCAGCTCCTTTTGCTTTGCAAGCAAATGTCTTAACTGCTAACTCAAGCCTCAGAAGTTGATCTTTTGAAATAGGTCTGTTTGAAGAAGTTTGGTTGTATAAAATTTCAAATGCTTGAATGGTAAATGGCCATCCTTTATGACCCTCCAAAGGGTTGAGATCTAGAGATTGTTATCTTAGTAAAGCTTGATTCTCAATAATATGCTCTGAAAACTCAAAATAATTCACCCAGGATCACAAACAGAATGCTTGCCTGTGCTGCTCTGGGAAATGCATGTGATGGTTATGTCATTATGAAATTGTGTAAACATATCAGGGACGACTGATCAGTTCTGTGCTGGTGATCTTATCGAGTCTGGCCTTCTTGTTATTTCAGACAAAATAGTTTTAACTTAAAAAGGAAAGGAAAAGAGGCTTTCACTCCTAGAAGTGCCTCTCTGTCTCTCTCTGTCTCTCTCTCTGTCTCTCTGTCTCTGTCTCTCTCTGTCTCTCTCTGTCTCTCTCTGTCTCTCTGTCTCTGTCTCTCTGTCTCTGTCTCTCTCTGTCTCTCTGTCTCTGTCTCTCTCTGTCTCTCTGTCTCTGTCTCTCTGTCTCTCTCTCTCTCTCTCTCTCTCTCTCTCTCTCTCTCTCCACCAGGGACAGCTGTTCGTGTTCTGCTTGGGGGAATTCCGTGGAAGGCAGTTTACATTGCACAAGATGAATGGAAGGTGACCCTCAGCGTCCCTATCCTAGGCAGCTTTTGTCTTGTCCAGACAATAAAAGATTCACCTTTTCTATGGACTCATAATAATGCTTTATAGAATCAATTTTTCCCCAAATACAAAAAAAAAATTCTTTATCAAACAGGGCACACAGTATGTGGTAGAGAATGAATGAATGGTCAACCTATTCCTTCTTAGGGAAACAAATGTTTTCAGCAGTTTCCTCTAATTGTAAGCATTATTCTCCATGTGATGCTGTATCACATGTAATAGAATACACCTATACAAAAAACAAAACAATAGTTCAATAGTAGCTTCTTGCTTTCTGAAGAGAAACCTTTGTTCGCTTCACAAGGAACCTAAGATTTTAATTATCTTCATCAGCTGAATGCTTCCAAGGAGACCGTTTGCCCTGTAAGGAAAATTAAGATCAGCACATTAACACTGGAGTAATAACATCGAAAACGTCTTCTTTATCTTCCCATCGTTCTAGACAGCACCTTCTTCCAACATACTGAGATTTTTCCTGGAGTTTTATGAAGTAGGTGTTTGTAAGAAATTGCACGGTCTACAAATGTCACAAATAGTGACTAATGGTTTAAATGGGGAACTTGTTACCCTAAAATCCACTGAAGCCAGAGAATATGTAGCTGTGTGCTTTGGACTTGACTCACATCCCCCCTGAGCCCAGAGGATACAGGAAGGTCCGTGCTGTGGATCCTGTCTGTGGTGGAATGGGACAGGTGGTCGGGATCCTTTATTTTTCCTCCTAATTTGACCTCGCGCACAGTCTTGGTTACTGTTCCTGAAATTTCTTTCTCAAACAGATTCTTTTCTTATAATTCTCCTTTTTCTTTACTTACCATCCTAAGTTTTCATCTCTCCACTGTAGATAATTCCCAGTGCCACATCCACCTGGCCATAATCTCAGTGACGACAGGTCAAGTGTAACAACCCTAGATCTCCTCCTCCAATGACAGCACCTTCTTAAGATTTACTGTACTTCCAAAATTCAAGAGTACACCGTCAGTGTGTGAGTTTTTCCTCGACACACACTTGCCAAGGCTGAGGGACTTGTCTTCATTGTTAAGTATCATTTTCTCTTTCTTTTCTTCTCACCACGCTATCACTACTGCTGGTCTGCCACTTCATCTACCTCCCCTTGCTATCCCTGTTCGCCTGACCTATGTCCAAATCTGCCATGCACATCTTAAACAAGAGTCTTAAGCACATAGCTCCGAGCATTGATGCAATAACTACTTCAAATATGAACTATATGAAAGTCCCGTCATGGTGAACTGGTTACATCCTGCTCACAGTAGTAGATTATTGGTTCATTAATGAAATGTGTTGATATAATAGTGTATGTAATGCATATATTGCATGCACAATTCCACGAATGGATATCCTGAAAGTCTTATGTTTATCTTTCTATGTCTAACTTTTTCTTTCAATTGAGAATCTTCATGTGCAAACATACTATAATTTGATCAGAATTCCCTCATTCCCCTCTCCACCCTATTCCACCAAAGCCCTAGTCTCCTCTTCTCCGCCATTCATGTCAAAATGTTAATGGACTCATTATTGTGCATTTCTTGTGAGGCAAGGACAATCAGGAGGTCACAAACTTGATGCTCACTTGATGTCTGGAGGATAGTGTCCCAAAGTACTCCTCCCCATCCTCTGGCTCTTATATTCCCGCTGCCGCTTCTTCTGCAATATTCCTTGGAAGGTGCTGGGGTCAGCTCCCCACTGCTCAACAACCTGCCAGCACATACATTATTCTTAGAGATAGAAGCCATGTCTTACCTGTCACCATATCCATCCATATAACGTCACAAAAGACACTTCAATCCAGTGCTATTCAAATGGCCATAAATCCCTATGAGCCTTTGGATTTCTATGTCCTTGGCTTTCATACTTAAATATACCTACCTAATAATAATGTAGCAAAGTACTTTCCACAGCTCCAGAGACAGAGCTAACAGGATTGAAATGTAAAACTGCATTTTACTAATTTACTTTTGAGGGTTTTTTTTTGTGCTCTGCTGAGTTTTTTCTATTTATTAAGCTGTCTGTCTTCCTCCTCACTTTGTTGTGAAATTCATTATAGTTTATCATTATAGTTATAAATTATAATCACATATTAAAACCATTATTGATACTTGGAGAAGAAATGGTATCTGTATATTTTCTACAGGAAAAACAAAACAAGAGAAACTAATTAAGACCAATAAGTGCTCAATCTTTCCACAAATGACAATACCCACGGTAACGCTCAAGCTTTCTAGCATGAAGCTTCCTCATGTCCCATGTGGTCTTCCACTCTGTACATTTCAAGGATCTCCAGGAAGACACGGTCCATGGCTTCACTACGCAAAAATGAGTCTTTGCTGGAAGTCCCCAAGTTACCTTCACATATAATTCGTATCATGTGGCTTTCTTTTTTATTATTTTAACCTTTAAAATAACACTTTTTATTCTGTTCAAATCCCAGGTATATATCTTTTCACATGCATTAGCTTACAACTAATTTTTAAACATGAGAAATACATTACACCTAATATTTCATAACCTTTCAGTTGATCTAGTGTAAAATATTGTTTGCTATAATTTTATTAGTTATTAGCTACAGTAAAAGCTCCTGTTTTACAGTGGCTTCATTTATGATTTTTTATAATGATACCCATATAATATACATGCTGGAAAAAGTATTTTGAATTATTATTATTATTTGAACTAAGGTCTAACTCTAGTCCAGGCTGACTTGGAACTCAGAGCTCTCTTCCTACCTGTGCCTTCGAAATGCTGGGACTAAAGGCGTGTGCCACCACACCCAGCAGTAGTTTTAATTTTTATATTTTCCTGGGCCAGTGGCATGTGGTGTCAGAAGCAAGGAACCACAGTTTCTTGGGGAAACCTATAGTCAGAAAAAAAATAATCATTTCTCCACAGGGAATGGCATTGCTAGACAATGAGAAGAGCAGTTATATCAAACGTATTTTGGTCTCTTTCTAGTTTCAATGGATTTATTCTAATGTAATCCTATTATCAATGGAGAAGCATTTGTAATTCTGTTACATGAACAATTTAATGCATTTCTGTTTTATAGAGGTTTAAGATTTTCATTCTTATTTTTAATAGCTAATGTCTTTTTTTAGATAATGCATTCTACATATACAATTTTGTTTCATTAAAAATAATTCCAGGAATGGGGGGCGGAAAACAGAATCAAAGAGCATGTGTTATCTTAGGACCTTAGCCATGTATTATTTATTGCTCTGTGGATGGGTCATATCAATTTACAACACAGCAATGTGTGCTCCTACAAGCCATGTTTGAACATAACCCTTTGAACTATATGGATTCTTTGGTTAATATTTAAATTAAAATATCAGGAAGCATATATATATATATATATATATATATATATATGTATGTATATGTATATGTAAGGGTTCCTACTGAAAGACATGTACCCCCAAATACTTTATTCTACATATTTGTCTGCATCATTTCAAAGACTTGGTGCTATAGAAATTTTCTCTGAAAATATATTTATAACCAAATAATTAGCCTGGGTATATATTAAGGAAAGACTTGCATTTTCAATCAGATAGTATTTTAGAGTCTTGTTCCCATAATAAAAACAGGATAATTGGAAAAAGATAAAACGTTCACGTGATCATTCTAGAGCAAAGTAACTTGTCTCCAGTTTTGATCAACTTCAAAAGGAAGGAGCACAATTAAGAAAATATATATGGATATAGCTTTGGTAATGTTAGAGCTCTTATAGCTTTATGAAATCCTTTGTGTCAATTTAAATTATTGTACTTTCTTCTTTTTAAGGTTATTTTCTATAACCAATAAATAAGTGATGCTAATATTGGTCACTGAATTGCTTATGTTTGTTTATTTTCATCTGGTAGCTTATTAATCACTGAAGTAATTTTATTTTGCATAGTGAAATTTTATTTTACAGTCTCCATTAACCTTAGTCCTCATTTTTTCACATATTCTCTTGCTCAAAAGTCCTTTATAAAATGTTTTGAAAAATTATAGTCATCTTCTATCTGCAGGATTTCTTGAGTCTTTGCTTTCTTAATTTTTTATGGATTATAGATATTTGGACTGACTCATTTGTAAACATAAGAATTTTTCTTGTAGAAATATTGTGTGGTTCTGTGCTGAACGATATTCTCATCATCCAAAATTCACCTCTAGTCTTTCAACTCCTCTATTTTAAACAATAGACTATCACTTTTGATTTTCCAGAATAGAAAGCTATTCATGAATTTTTATTTCATTTTTGTCTTGTGTAACTTTGCTTTATTACCTATTTTTGATGATTTACAATTTCCAAGATTTCGATTCTTTTAAAATAATTTTAACTCACATCTGCATTGGAGGGAACTATATGTAGATTAGGGTTAAAAATAACCTTCGAAGAGGATTCTGGGAAGGTGGCAGAACTGGTGACAACAAAAATGTGTCTTCTTTCACAAGTAACTTCACCGGTAGTTTGTCTGAAGTCATTATTTTTGGAGCTATGGAGGATAGGGTAGAAATGCTGTGTGGTAAATGCTGATTGATTTCGGTCAGTTTCTTCTCTAGGCATCAGGAATTGTCAAGCGCCATCAACCTTCCAGCTCTGTCTCATCTAGCCGTGGTAGGCAGTGGGATCCTGATATCCAAGGCACAGATCCGTGATCTAGGCATCTGTTAGCATTTCTAAACACAAACACTCAGGAACGGAGGCAGAGATCCTCTTCCATCCTGTGCTTCCATCCTGAGGAGTCCTGCACCCTCGAGCTGAAGGCAACTCCAAGAGGTTTCAATTTGCTTCATGATGTTTTCCTTTTTCCCCTTGAAAGTCAAACAAAAATGATGACAATATTCCATAGCAACTATACCTGCAGAGCAAGGGCGACACCAGTCACTGGGCCTGCTAAGGGAAAGGCACAGACCCCGAGAAGTCAGAGGACTCAGGCTGATGCTTAGCACAAAAGGGTGGTGCATTAGTTCCTCGACACATTGCTGTGTCCAGATACATGGCATGCAACACCTTGTGTTTGGATGGGGACAAGGGAGGGAGGGAGGGAAGCAGTGAGGAAGGAAAGCACCAGTGGGCTTATCTGGGCTGACGGTCCACCATGGTAGAGAGGCATGGCTGTAGGAGTGGGAAGCCAGCTGGTCACATGGTCTCCACAGTCAGGAAGGAGAGAGAGAGAGAATGAGAATGGGATCTGTGGCTGGGCCATAAGCCTGACAGCCTGCCCACATCCATGTGCTTTGTCCCTCCGAGTTCCACCTCCCGTAGGTGCCGTGACTTTTCAAAACCATGCCATCATCTGGATACCAGGTGTTCAAACACTTGAGCCTGTGGAGGACATTTCACACAAGCTACAACTTGTCACAAATACAGAAACAATAAATACAACCAACTCCAAATCAGAAACCCCTAGAAAGTAGAAGTCAGCTTTCCAGAGGTTCCTATCACTTGATTGCATTCTCAGAAGATCTAGTCTTCCTACAACAATGATCATAGGGCATGAGAAAAAGAAAAGAACCTACCAGAAACTGTCACAGAAAGACTAGAGGGCAGACATGCTAGAAGACTGGCATTGTGGAGTAACATGCTCAAAGAACTGAACGGAGTTAAGAGAGTTAGGAAAGGGATGAACAACACAGAATTTTTAGTCAAAGGAAAATAGAACAAGAAACAAAACTGAACTTGTAGAGCTGAAATGTGACATAATGCAAGTGAAACTCCCTTGAGAGACTCGGCGGCAGTGGCTGGAGGCAGGCAGCTGAGATAATTGTATCTGGGAAACAGAAATATTGAGCTTTTATCAACTAAACCAAAGTACATGTGGTGAGAGAAGAAAATGATGGAGAATTATTTAAAGAAATAATAGCCAAGATCTCCCCAAATTTGAAGAGAAATGAACGTAAATAGCAAGAAGTTCCAAGTAAGTCAATTAAAAATACACGACAGAGACCAGTTATAACCAACATAACCAAACTGTCAAAGACAAGCAAAGTGAGACCCTAAAAAGCAGTGAGGTGGCTGTCCCTCATCACATACCTGGGATCTTCAATACAGACCAAATCTCCCATAAGAAAGTGTGGAAACCAGGTGCACTGGATGACCAAAGTGATAAACAAACAAATAAACAAAACAGAAGCAAACAAATGGAACAATTATGACTCAAAAATCCTATATCTGGCAAAAAAAGTATCCTTCAAACATGAGAAATTAAGATAACCCCAGAGAAAGGTTGGAGAAAGCAGAAAGAAGTATCTAACCATTCAGTGCAACAGTATCCAGCCTGACTAATGAAAGAAATAAAGGTCATACATCAACCTTGAAGACATTATGCAGAGTGAGGTCATCCAGTTACAAGATGATAGATAGTGCCAGACTCCAGGTAAGTGAGGAATTTAGAGAAGTCAAATTGTAGAGACTGAGAAGACAGTATTTGTTGCCAGGGGCTGGAGAGAGGCGTCAGGTCACGGGAGATTAGAACAGTTTCTCCAGAGGCACAGGGTCAGCAGTATGAATGCTCTTAAGGCCACAGACTGATATTTAGAGACGATTAAGATGATACATTGGTAACATGATAACACAATGAATATCTAACAATCCTACAGCAGCTACTACGCGTCCATCTTCTTCTATTCATGTCCACGTTAATTCCTATCATCGCCACTGGTAAATATTTTTGGTTGTTGCTTGTGACCTCTGCATGGAGACTTGTTTGCTTATTTCCCTATGGCATTTATCAGCTTTTGAGCTATGTTTCATGCCATACATTTCATTCATTTTTAACTGTACAATTCTTTATTATATTTTTGGTAAGCCACCAGAGCATTCTAACTTTAGAAGGTGTCTCTTAGCAGGAAAGAAACTTAGTGCCCATTCTCACTCATTTCTCCCTGGGCCTCTGGTAGTCTCTAATCTGCTTTATGTTTCCATCCTGTATTATTTATTGATCTCTTTTTTATTTGTTTGGTTTAAGTCTTTGAAGTTCTTGCTAGTTTTTAATGAATGTTCCTTTCTACTTATGGACACTAAAAGCAAGAAGCCTGAGGGGTAGCCTTTCTAGGTTTCTCCATGTTAAATACACTGTGATACCACCTGGGAAGGACCGGAAAGGAGCCATGTGTTAAGAGGAGGGCTGTGTCTGTGATCACTGCTGCCCGATTTTAATCGGCTGTTGTTTTCATTAATTTTGAAGGGGAAGAATCAAAAGCATAACTTTTTTGCCTGAGCATTTTATCATAAAGTATTAATGAATACGGATTAAAATTGTTTGGATTTTAACTCTCAGAGAAGCCACCTGTTCTGCTTAAGCAAAGGAGATACGCCCCCTTCCAGAATCAGCGCGACTCCAAGACTAAGCTGAAGGCAAAAGAAGGTTCATTGGCTCTGGGAATTCAGGAACTGCCGGGAGCCCATCTGATTTTCTTCCTCGCCTCTCTCAGGTCCTCAGCTTCGTTCTGTTTCCTGCTTTCCGTGTGCCAGAAATCTTGTTTTCTGAGAGCTCTGGAGTTTCGTAGCTTTAGCCTTTTGCCACTTTTGGGAAATGTACCTGAGTTGGTTGTTTTTGTATTTTTTTTGTTTGTTTGTTTTTTCAGAGTAGTATGTGAAGTTCAAATATTCCAGGATGGAAATAGACACAGGTATTTGGCTCTGGATGCAACGAGCTTGGTGCAGGCAGAAGTGTATATAAGGCCCAGTGCTGCCTGTTCCTACCTGTTAACTGTGGCCAGGTGAATGGTGAAGGTGAGAATCAGCAGGCTCCGTGTGGATGAAATATTGTTAGCATGGCTGCTGTCTGGTGGCTCCTTAGCTCTATCTGGATAGGAAAGGTGGAGCGCCCTAAGTTTACAGGTTGCATTTCAAACCCCAGAGCTCTGTTTGCACCCTTGCTTGCACCGTGGGACGCTTCTAGGGGCCAAGACGTTCCTGCTTGGAGGTCTTCCTCGCCCGGGTCTCTAGAGCTTCCTCCTTGCTCTGCCGTTTCTGCACACACTCACTCTCTGGAATTCTCGGACGGTTTCTCTAGGCTACCTTCCACTCTAGCTAAATGGCATCTCTTGGATCATCAAAGCCCCCGTCTTCTCCGCCCATCTGTCCCTCAGGGTGCCGCCTGATTGGTGGCTGCAGTGTCCACATCAGGGCATAGGTAGGACACAGGGCACCACCCAGTCTACTCCAGAGAGAGGCAAACAAGCTACTTTTAGAACTAGAGGAAAGCCTTCGTGAGGCACCCCTGGGATTGGCTTGGAACCCCAACCAATCACAGCCGAGTTTGGGAGTCCTCCAACCGCAGACCTTGCTTGTGTAGAAAAGGGGGCAAGTGCCTGACTCTGGATTGAGTTGGGAACAGCTTCAGAGGGAGCCCTGCCATGCCCTCGCAGCCATGACCAGGGGAACCCATCCCGAGGCTGGAGACTGGTCCCCAGCAGCCAGACCTCCATAAGGACTGTCTGCTAACTGTCCAGAGAGGCCCAGTGGACCCGTCCACGCTGGAGCAGCTGGACAGAAGGGACCGGCCTGGCAGCTGTCAGTCAGAATCAAATCAGCTCCGGGAGGAGGTCATATTTCAAGGAAAAGTAAACTCAAGAGGGTGTTTCGTTGACACTGTAATTTTAGCTGCATAGTGAAGCTAGCTGAAGACTCCTGGGGAGAAGGGCCATGGCGTCCCCCTGGGGCAGAGGAGGATCAGGTCAGGTCTCTGAAGAAGGGTCTTAATCCCAGAGCAGAGAAGCAGTGCTAACTAGAAACGACAAAAAGAAAGTCTCTAACATGAAATCCCTGAACAGTTCTCTTTTATGTTTCTTTGTTTGAGAAAATATATTTATTTTTCAGAAAAAAACAATATTTGGTTTACAAGTACTGGTGGATTTCAAAGAGATTAATAAGCTATTAAATTTTTTCTTCATTTCAAAGGTAGTTAATAATTGAGAGATAACTCATGTATTCAAAAGTTATTTGGTCTTCTTTTTTTTGAAGATAGACATTCCATATTTATTGTCAATTATCTATGTTGTATGAGCAAGTCTTATGATGCTACCCCCATTTCCTTCCTCCCTGTCCCCAACCTTCTGGGACCCTCCTCAGTGGGCCTGATTACCTTCTTCTGCACTTCAGAAATTTTAAAAAGTGTACAAAATGACAGATATGTGAAGCCTTCTGGAATTTTTGTTTTCCAATTTTAACATTTAACAGTGATATCTTGGCTTGTTCAAGAAAATATTGAAACGAATGGATTGTGAAATTATGAACAGGTAAGTGCAAAACTAATGAGCTTTGTTTAATATAATAAATAAAATTATTAAATAGATAAAATTAAATAAATTAATTAAATAATTAAATAGTTTAAATATTTGTTTTAAAATAAATGAAAATTTATTTCATTTATTAAATAAATAATTATGAAAATATTTAAAACAAAAATTTTAGCATCTTTTATTCATGAGCTTTCCTAGTTCTGACGATGTCTGAGTGTAGACAGAACAGCAAGACTGCAGGCTGTGTTTATCTTTGTAGACTTGAGTGTTTATTGCAAGTGCTGATTGAACCTCCGTAATAGGAATTAATTGAGGCAGCTTACTCTGGAAGCCTGTGCCAGGATCCACCCATTGTTGTGCTTGTCTCTTTGATAAATGAGTTGGTAAGGTGTGATTAGCTCCAGGTCAGCTCACTAAGTTGTAGTTTGAGCAAAGCTCAGATCTCCTCAAAGTGATCAAGCTTGATCCCCATAAAGTAATTGAATTTACGGAGGGGGGAATTGTCAATGTTCCTCAGGGTAATAGAGAAATTTGCCCACAGAATAAGAAGAAGTCATAAGAAATATAAAGGATGCAGGCTTTGAACTCATGTCAAAAGCAGGGGTGATGAAATTGGTAAATGCAGATCCCATCTGGCATCCGTATTTGTACCGACAAGTGATGGCTGGGCGGAGGCAGTGATGGGATTGTGTGTCGTGGTGATTGACCAGGCATTCTTACAAGTAATAATGAAAAGACCTGGGCCTGGGGGCTGAACTATTATGGCCTTCTTTAAAGCAAACTGTCTCACCAAAACTAAATGCAGAGAATTCAATCAATATTTAATATTTGTGAAGTTTGTTGTGTTTGTTGCTGAGCTAAAAGCCACATCTGTAACCACAAAGAAGCTGCAGTCTCAGTGCCCAAGGAGCGAGGCATACATGCTAGAGAAGGTGGTAGAAAGAGCCTGCCTGAGTAAGTTTCATCAAAATCATAGGAACGAAGTTGTGGTAGCCCTGCAGCTTCAGAATGAAGTCCGCCCCAGGTGTCCACCCCAGGTGACACGGTGTCACCCATGTGGCTGCATTAAAACTGTTTCAGGAGGGTTAGCGAAACGTCCTAAATGCCCACGGACTGGTTCTGCATTCACAGCAATTCAGAAAGCAGACTTTCAGTGTAACCAGAGTGTCCGTGGACCCATCACTTTCCAATAAAACTCTCTGTGAATTACCTACTTTTTCTCTGTCTAGCATGGAACCATTAGCCTCAATGGTTAAGGAACCCTCGTAATATGGCCTCGTATCACTTCAATTTTATTTCATTTGAATTAGGTTGAATTTCTATCACTACATAGCACTAGTAGCTACCGTTTGGACAGCAAGGATGAAAGTGGGTTTTAAGCCCAGATTGTTTGGGGAGATGGGGAAGAAGGCTGGAGTCAGGAAGAGCAGGGTGAGGCTGCTGAGTATGTGGGGCTGGATGTGCTTCTGTGGGCGATCCTGGCGCCTCTGTGCAGGTGGGCCAAGTCAGGAAATCAGTGAGGAGAGGAGTCCTGAATGGAAACGCTGCCTGCCTGAGGGAGAAGAGCAGCACAGACGTAGGCTCCCATAAGACCCTGATAAAGCAAGCAGAACGAACCCAAAATCTAGTTGCAGAAGACGCATATTCTTAATGTGGTATACATCAAGGGTCCCAATACTTGATTTAAAAGAAATTTAATGGATCTGGAGGAGAAAAAGCAAATACAATGCTTTAAATGTAGGAAATGATAAAATTAAGGTGCTTAAAATTTGTGATGATTTAGGAAAGGTGAAAATCATAGCAGTTAAATTACTTAGAAAAAGTTGAAAAGTCTTTGGAATAAGTGGTGAATTATCATGTTTAAGTCTGTGCTAAATGATTTCCCTTGTAAAATTCTGATTAAGAAGTTATTATCATTTTTATATCTGGGTTAGACAAGTTTGTCTAGACCTGGGAAAGGCCTAGGGATATAAGAATCATCAGCACTGCCGGTTTTGGGTTGGTTTTTTCTTTTTTTAACTTCCCCTGAGCTTTTATGAAACTAGAAATTTTGTCTATATAATAAGAATTTACCCCAGTTATTTCACCGAACACCTGGAGCTCTAGGGTATTAAAAAAAACACCTCCTTTTGGATAATTTTGGATAATTCTTTGCAGAGTCTCACACTTGTTTGGGATCTCCCCCATCCCTTACAGGGAGAAAGGACAGAAGCAGCCCTGGTGAACTGAATTCTGTCTTCTATTGCTTCAGCCACAGTGTCACACTTCCCAGAGTCTTTATCCAGAATCCAGGATTTTCTAGCATCCGTCCGCCTTCCTCCAAACACCCTGGTTACAGTCCAGTCAGGGCTCTCAGTTCTGGCTGATGCTCCCGTCTTGTCATTGAGACCTTCTTCTGTAGACCCAAGAGAGCAGAAAGAGCCATGGGAGGGTCATAGGTGCTCTCAATAGGAACACGGGAACTACTGGAAATGAGTTAATTTTGCCATCACTGTTAGGGCTGATATCCCACGTTTGTCTCCTCTATCGATTGCTTCTCTGGGTTATTTCTCAGCAGTGGTGATTAGGTGATGGAGATATATGGCCATTTCTTTGCTAGCACTTTCTTTGTGTTAAAACTGTCTAATGGAATGGCCACCCTTTGTCTTTTGGGTTCAGTCATTGCTGGAATTCTCACTTTCCTCCCTTCATAAGCATGGGGCTCCAGCGTCTAGAAAATGCTTCCTCTAAACTGAATGATGCCTGTTTCTGTTCATGGCACCGCTGCCTGCAGCAGCGCACCTGCCCCTTTCTCGGCCCGGCTCTCTGTCTCTCCGCTTCTGCTGCAGACCGAAGCTGGATCTGGGAAAAGCGGCTTTGTCACCACTTGTCGCAATGCTCTTGGAGAAAACCTGCTGCTCATAGGAGCATGGGAAATGGGTTTTCAGCCCAGAGAAGATTGCATTTCTGTATATTTACTCTGCCATTGGTGCCTCCATGTCGCGAGACAGATTGATGTCCTCTTAAATGAGGTTTTTCTGTAGCACTGTAGGAAGGCTACACTGGTCTGTTGAAAGGGCTTGTGGACTTAGGGTAAAAAAGAAAAGTTCTGAGACCTAATTTGCCTCTAATTCTGACACAAATTTTCCACTGATCTTCCTGGAATAGTGTCTTAAATTCAGCCTATCTCATATAATTCTTCAGTATCTCAAAATTTTTCCTACACAATAAACTTTTCCCAAGGTATATTGCAGATGAATGTACTTCTGACCACTAATTTGTTTCATTTAAGTTAAAAGATGTATCACTCCACCAAATACCTTAGGCACAATCAAATGAAATTACTTTGTCTAAATCAGATACACTATGTAACTCTAACGTGTAATTTTAGAAAGAAACCATTCTAGGTTTAATCTTAAAATGTCTGAGTTTCTTGACAACTCAGAGAAAATAAAATTGTATTTTTGGAGATGATTGAATTTTTGGAGAAAGTGTCTCGTGTAAGGTATTGGCAGAAAAGTAGAAGTCTCTCGATGGAATACCAATAGGTTCCCAGGCAGGAAGGAGAGGAAGCGAGATGGTGTGAAGCACAGGAACCAGCCAAAGGCTTCTGCCAGGAAGGGTTCAGGATAAGTGCATGCGAGGAACACAGGTTTAATGGAAAGGCAATCCTTCTCCTGGTGAATGTAGTAGACATTGTTCTGCTCAGTCCTTGGATTTCACTGCTGACCTCGCTTCCCAGCGTCCTTGGGCAGCAAAACTGTATGGAAGGGGAACACAGTTTTTGATATGTTGCATACTGTACATGCAGTTCCGTGTTAACTTGCTTGTGAGGATTCTGCTCTTTCTCTTTGTGCACTTGTCCTGCCGTGGCCCCCGGGGCTGGCCCCTCAATGCCCACTCCTCCTTTTAATGCCATCAGAGCACAATGCAGCTACAGAACTGGAAGGCTGAACCTCTGGCAAATTGAGAGTAATCCCATTTTGACCAGATTTCTGACTTGTAACATTAAATTAAAAGCTGTCAGAAAGAAAGATATTTTAAAAAGGGTATTGTGCTTTCAGTGGGACCAGAGCAAGCCTGCTGTTTGAAAGTTCTTTTAATAAACAATAGGACTTTATTTCTCTTTGATTTCATTTCCCAAATCTAATACTATCCCCAAATGACTGAATACAGTTTCTGCACTTTTATTCTTCTGCACCACAATATCTACACTCTACACCCATTCCTACAGGGAGCTAATTCAAAGTATTTGAAATGAAAGTTTCCCCCTCCTAAATGACCCAGAGAATGGTGGTGCACCCATGTAATCCCAGCCCTGGGGAGGCAGAGACAGGGAGTCCCTGTGCCGGCTAGCTGGCCGAGCTGCAAGATCCTGTCTTGGAAACAAGGTGAATAGCAACCAAGTCAGGCATGCAATGTCAGCCTCAGGCCTTTCACATGCACGAATGCATGCATGCACATGCACACGCACACTCAAGCACACACACACTTGCATGTGCACACACGCACACACATGCACACACGTTCACATGCACACATGCACCTAAACGTACTCAAAACAAACAAAAGCAATAAACCCAAAAGGTAACTAAGTACATTGAAATCTCATTAAACCAAAATGCTTTGATTGATTGTGATTTATTTAATTAATGATTAAGTAGACCTCTTAAAATATTTAGTGTTTGAAATTTTTATAGTCTTTATACTATTATATTCCTCTCTTGTCTGCATTATACTAACAAACATCGTGATGTTGTGTTTAGTGATTTAGGGCATTCTAGCACCTACGATTCCGTTCTCACAACTCCTTCACAGATTCTGTGTTATAATAACATGGACAGAATATGCATTGAAAACATGCTTGAAACAGGTTGAGACATATCCCAGCTAAAACTTAAAATTTTTTGTAGGAAATAATATATAGATGAAAAAGTTTAGATTTCAAAAAGATGAGCTAAGAGAAGTTTTGACCATTTGTATTCTACGCAATCATTTCCCCCTTGGGATTGTCGCTGGCCTTGCATGGGCTTCCTGATGTGTTTCTGTGCTTCTGTTTAGTCCAGGACTGCCCAAGTCCTGGTGGGTCTGGGGGCAGGGAGTGATCTCATTGGAAAAAAATTCCCTGTAAGAACACTGAAATAATGTAGGGCTGTGTTTCATAGTAGCAGGAGTAACACGGCAAAACACTATCTGGAACTCTATCAATGATCTTTCGAAGTTGCTTTGGAAGCGCTCAGTTAATGCTATGGTGCACATAGTATTGACTGTGAACGAGTCCTAGCAGGTGACCTTCGTGCTCTCTTCTCTTATGTACCCTGGAAGGGCGAGCTTTTCAGTTACCTGTTGCTTGGTCATCAGTTTCATCAGTTATTTCTCCATAACATTATCACTATTCTTTTTATCTTTATTATCCATAGTTAGATACACTGAATGAGCAAATAATGTGTTGTTGTCCCCAGTTCCCCGATTTCCCTCTTCCCTGTCCCCAATCAGCTGGATATCCTCCTCTGTGGGCAGTCTGGATCAGTCCATGTGGTAGGGGTTGAGTATAGCCTAGGAGTCAGCCCGGTTCCACCCCCTTTGTATATTGTTACTGGGGGGGGGCAATCTCTCTGGATGTTCTCCCCCATGGCTCTTACATTCTTTCCATGCCTTTCTTTCACAGTCCTCACAAGTGTTTATCAACTCCTGTAAAGTGATAAACTAGTCCATTCAAATTAACTCTTCTCCCAGGAGAACGGACCAAACGCAATGATGAGCAAATAAAAGAGCAAGACCTTGCCTGTCCATAAGGAAGAGACACTTCACGAGGAGGAAAACAAGAGTCCCCATGAAATAACACCAAAAACAAGAACCTACCATCCCTCTAGCCTTATGAAAAGTAGTAACCCTTCCTTGTGTTGGGTATTTAATTTTATGAATCCATAAATACAAAATAACCTAGAATTTAGTCTCCAAAATTCATTAGAAGAAGAAAGATGTTTCAAACATAAGTGGAAACGAGTGGCCTAGGCAGCTAGAGAGACTGCATGGTTTCCCTTCTCACCCTCCAAAAGGAGACTTAACAACTTTTAAAAATTCTGAATTTGCTGCACGGGATCCTATTTTGATAGGAAAAAAATCAAATATTTCTAGATCAACTGGCAACAATGTTGATGTAAGTGGTAGCTTTCGCTGAATAATACATTGCATCATGTTGATAACTATGCTGTGGTCATGTAAGAGAACATTCTTATTGGGAAACAGAGATATCCAAGGTTAGAGCACTGTGATGTGTTATCAAATGACTTAGAAGAGTTATGTACAGACAGAAAGAACAAATAAATTAGTTTAAATATTTAATAATAACAACTGATAGTACTAGATGAATTTAGATTGCACTATTTTTAAATATTTTATATGATGAAATTATTTTCAAATAAAGTTTTAAATCAAAGATTTGGATTTTTATTGTACAATAGGTATTCAAATATGGTGTTTTATGTACTCTCCTCTCTAATCCTATATTATATATACATGATAATATTAAACCACCAAGTAAGTATCTAGAATCCCATATGTAGGAAAGCTAGGCATATAGAATTAATTTTGGGATGGTCCCACTAGGAATGGCTAAAATATAGCTGTCAGTTTAGGATCCGCTAGAATAAAGTCTTCCATATGCTCCTAAGCTCAGACAGTTTTTCTATAAATGTCTCTGTGTCATATTGTATACAATGTCACATAAACTTTTCAAGAGAAAATAAAGCCCAAGGTAGGTAAATGACCACTTTTGTGTGTTTTAAGATTATTTTTCTAAGAAGTGATTGTCACTGAATCTCTGTGATCCTTTTCTGTTTTTTTTCTGATAGCCTTGTTTATTTTCACTACCCAACCTACATATGTGTGTATAATTATTCCACACGCTAAACCAAAGGTTATGATTTGGGAAAATTGGCCTCACCTTACAGTTCAGATATGCCCAGTATTGCAATGAGATTTTCCTGTCAAGTGATTTGCATAAAATTAATCGCAGTATTTTATAATCCCTGAAGGTGGCAGTATCTGTCAGAGCTTTGTGTGCCACACCTTCCCCCAGTTTTGAGGCATTTCCTTCTGCCTGTTGTCCTGGGCAGCGGGGGCTTGGGGGGACCCATAGGTACCTCAAATCTCTGCATGTGTCACTACAGGATCAGAGATATGGGCCAGCAGGAGGAGAAAGGCTAGGGAAGGTGTGCCTCATTGCTACTCTCCAACTAGATGATCCTAAGAGCAAAAAGGAAAACACGGCAGAGAGATGAAGTACTTTGCGTACCTCCAACCTCACCCCTCGGTTCAGCCTCTTCCTCAGCCTCCCAGAGCCTTGTGGTCATACCTGTAAAGACAGCTGAGCTGTGAATGCAGTGAAGTCCAAGAGATGGGGGATAAGTTATTTCTCACTTGATAGTTTACACTGGAAAATCATTCTAAGAATTAAAAGTGAAGGAACATGTAGGCAGATCTGTGGGGAATGTGGTAATGTAGTCCCTAAAGATTCACGGAGGAATAGTGGAAATGGCCATTGATTCTGTAGGGCTTTGAAGTGGTTGTGAAGGTTAGTCAAGGACCCATCAAAAAGACACTAAACGTGACAGTGGGGACATTGCACACCTTTAAATATAAGCACTAATGGTACAAACATTAGCACTCATACCTAAGTCGAAATATAAAATTCCAATCAAAAATGCAGCGATGCAGGTGGGGTCACATGAAGAGAACGCGCAGTCACTGAGCGGAAGGAAGTCTGGAGAAAAAGAAATGATTCGCTTAGAATCCTGGATTCCAGGGGCCACTTGACGCTAAGTCATTAAAGAATTGAATTTGATGGAGAGACTGGATTTTTAGTGTTTGGGCTTGGGAAGGTAGACATAGATTGGGACCAGGCAATAATCAGAGACCTTTTGGAAAAGTGGGAATGGGCGACCTCATGGATGCGATGCGGTGAGTCACTTTTGAGGAGGATCAGGAAGTCTGGTGGGGGCATCAGAGTAGAGCCACTTTCAAGAGGAGGCACACAGGAGTGAGAGGTGTTTAAAGGCTATTAGTTTAGTCATAGACTTTCTTGCTCCACTTCCTGTCCTTAGATAAGAAATGGATTTCTAAAAGTTACGTAGCCTCTCCCCTGTATTCTATCTGGGTTGATTTTAATTATAGTTAAGTCAACTCGTAACAAATTAGAATCTTGAAATAAATAGTCTTCCCACCAAGAGCTGTAAAGTTCTTTCCTATGATTTAATGTAAATTCTCCCACTGCCTTTAAGGCTTTGCTTTCTAAACTGTAGCTGCTAATGAGATAATGGGTCAGTGTTTCTCCACATGTCCTTTCCGTATGTGTGCATGGAGTTTCTCCTCATAAAGGACCAATGGCGCCTTTTTTAGATTTCTGTTTTCCTTTTTCCATGTTTCTTGGTTTGGTCACTTGGCCTGTCTTTGGACAGCATAAAATATAACCAACTAGGCTTATGAAAAAACAGTTGGTCAGATGGCTTTTCCTTAGACTTCTACTTCGTGGATGAGATGATCGCTAGCCAGAGCCATTGCTCGCCTGTCTCCACTTCCCCCTTAAGGCCACACCTGTTATGTCCAACACAGCCTGGATGTTTTCTTGATTCAAAATTTTAGTACTTTAGAAATCCTAAAGGCCTATGTCACTAAATCTTATGTCCCAACTAGCCTGACAAGAGTTTTAGCATGAATGATTTTCACAGGGTTTCCTACTACAGTTATTTTCAATCATTTCTTATCAGCTTAACCACCCTCCATGGCTCAACTGAAGTCATAGCTTCTCGAGGAAGCCTCTAAAATCTTCCACCACATCTATCAGTCTTTCCTGTAACTCTGCTCTAATTTAGTCACTGCCTTGGTGTAAAGATCATCTCTTTCCTTTCAACTCTTTTGATTTCCTCTCTGATTTGATTCTAATTCATTTGTCAGTACATCCAGTGGTATATGTTGATCACTCCAAAGCACTTGCATCGACACTGATCATGCAGAGCCAGGACATTTCCATCTGTGGCTCACATGTGTAAGTGAGAAGAGAAGTCAAATGCATATGTATCCACAGAGTGAAATATTATATTTACTTTTCAGATAATTGACCAAGATCATATTACAAGCAGATTTTCATTGAGTTAGTGCCTCCCCCTTTAACACATTTTAAATATTTGAAACTGAATGTCAACATTCAAGAATCAGGTCATTTAAAATGAACATCCAGATCTCTGCTGTATTTTTAAAAACAGAAAAAAGTTAGGAAAACACCTCGGACTCTGTGAAAAGTAATCTAATGTGGTCTTCATTTCCCAAGCACAGAATCAGTGGCACTGAGCCGTTGCTCCTGGCAACAGGCAAGGAAGGCTGTGTCTTTCATCTGCAGAACCCAGCCCCTCCCTGCTCCTCCTTAAAGGGGCTGCTGGCTTCCCTGGCACTTGTGTTTCAAACTGTTGCACTTGGCTATTGTAGATATGTGGTAAGACAAAACTGGGTAAGGTTTAATGCTACTTATCACACCATTATTTGTAGCTGTTTTAACATGCATGACATCAGCAGCAGACTCTGCATGCATCGGCTTGGATATTGAAAGGACAGACGTTTTCAGCTGAAGTAGCTCTGTCCTAATTGATCTATTAATAGTGGCTGAGGAATATTCTTGTGGCTAAAGTCCTAATGACTGTCAGTGTACTTACTGGAAGCAAAAAATTAAATAGAAAGGTTTTTTTTTTAAAAAAAAGCAGGGCTAGAGTTGGAGAGCTGTCTTCATGGTTAAAGGTGCTTGTTTGCTAAGCTTAACAGCCTAGGTTCAATTCCCCAGAACCCACGTAAAGCCAGATGCACAAAGTGGTGCAGGCATCTGGGACTTCATCTGCAGCAGCAGGAGACCTTCTCTCTCTCTCTCTCTCTCTCTCTCTCTCTCTCTCTCTCTCTCTCTTCTTTCTCTCTCTTTCTTTCTCTTTGCAAATTAATAAAAATATGTTTAAAAACAAGGCTAATATATTTTCTCACAAATGTTTTTAAATTTTTTATTGACAATTTCCGTAATCATAGATGGAAAGTCCTCTCCCATCCCCACCCCTGTTTTCTCTCTCCCCGGCCCACCCTCCACGGAATCTAGTTTTTCCAATTCATCTCTCTTCTATTTTGTTGTCATTTTTCCTCATATTATGTGGGTCTTCATGAATATGAAGGTCACTTTGTATCTGGAAGACAGCATTGAAATGAGGCCTCTCCTTCCTTTGGCTCTTACACTCTTTCCATCACCTCTTCCACAATGGTCACTGAGTCTTGAGGAGTGTGATGGAGACGTGTAATTAGTGCTGAATCCACTGTCACTTCTTCTCAGCACTATGATGAGTTTTGAGTCACCCCAGTGGTCACCACTGTCTAATGAAAGAAGCTTCTCTAACAAGTGAGATCAGCATTAATTATGACCTTCCCAGCCGTCGATTTGGACTAGGCTCTCATCTCAGTACCAGGCAGGACTTCGCTCAAGTCCAATCAGAGAGCAGACACGCCACCACTGCGCCAGTTGGCCCACTTGGCCTGCCTGGCCAGCTGTAAGGCTTGCAGGGCCCACTGCTGCTTCCCACTGGGGATGACTTTCCAGCATCCAGACAGAGAGGCTGTCAGTCATCAGGGAAGAGGCTTCCGGTTCGGCTCCAGCTTGATTTCTCAGTGACCTGCAGCCCAGGCCCGTGGAGTCTTCAGCAACGGGGTCTTAGCATCTAGTTCTGGTGGGCAGCCAAGAACCTTGGAAATAGTCTGTGATTGGAGGCATCAGGGTCTCTGAACTCACAAACTATGATTACCAGGGAAAAACACAAGTTTAGATTCACATGACGGCCTGTGTGGTGCCTGTCTATCCTACGGATTTTGAGAATTTCCTAAACGTATGAAACGGACTCTTTATCTTTAATCTTCACCTCTCAACTGGGCGCAGTGCCTCTGATTTCTCTGGTCTACAATTTCCAAGAACTGTCCCAATTGAGAAATCATATTTTTATAGTTCATATGCTCTGTTATTAAACACATGTATCATTTTGGTTTTATGACAAACTAATGGGACCATTGTTCCTAACTTCCGAAGGTTGTTCTTTGGGGACCTTTTGAGTGTGGTGAACATGGAACAAGAAAATAAGACAATAAGACGGCTAGAGGGCTAATAATCAGAGGGCAGTAATTCCCACAAGGTGAACCTTATAAAAGTGTGTTTATGAAACCATCCGAAGGACTGTCCATCTTATTTTAATTATGATCAAAGAACAGTTCTTCTTTAAAGTGAAAACTAAATTAAAACTAATCAAGAAATAGTAAGTAAAAGATGTGAGATGAGGAACGCAAAAAGGGGTACACGTTCAGGTTCCCAGCAGAGGCAATGACCCCCGGTGATTCATGTCCTGTTGTCAAAGACATTCCTGGGTTTCCTGTGATGTGTTAGCTCTGTTTAATCAACAACCATATTGAAGAGTCAGTATAAATATCTTACATATGACCCAAGAAAACTATTTTCCTATCTCCAATATGTCCTTCAAAAGATGTAGATAATTCTGTCCCTCTCTCCCTTCGTCCGTACCTCCCACCCCATAGTTTGTATTGCTTTTGCTATATAGAGAGAAAATTTTAAAGTTTTGGAACTCAGACTGGTTCAATCACAAACAAATTACCTTCACTTATCAAAATACAGAGATCCACATAGGTGAAGATATTTTATTTTATTTTATTTTTAATATTTTATTTATTCATTTTTCTAGCAGAGATACAGAGAGAGAGAGAGAAAGAGAATACCAGGGCCACCACCTTGTGGGTCTGGCTTATGTGGGTCCTGGGGAATTGAACCTAGGGCCTTAGGCACTGGAGGCAAGTGCCTTAACCCCTGAGCCATCTCTCCAGCCCAGGTGAAGATATTTTAAATCTGCATGCTTAGGAAAAGGAATTTTATTTATTTATTTATTTATTAGTTTTTCGAGGTAGGGTCTTGCTCTAGCTGAGGCAGACCTGGAATTCACTGTGTAGTCTCAGGGTGGCCTCAAATTTATACCTCTACTTCCCAAGAATTTCATAATTAAGCAAGGGGCTCTGAGAGTTTGGCATAGTTGGTAAATGTTGAAAAATGTGGAAAGGCAAGTGGTTCTAAGTCTACTTTGCCTTAGTATGCTTAAAACGATGAACGTTTTCTTCTTTTTCTTAGTCTCTCTTATCTGCATCGACTTTTCTATGAATGGCTCAGTAGCATTTGAATTTACCCAACTCCATGTGAGGTGACACAAACAGCCGGAAAAAGTAAATGTCTCCTTTATATCTGGTAGAGATTTTGTCTGCACATATCAAATCTATAAACCTTAGCTCACATCTTAAAACAACTATAGACGGTTTAGAGGAAAACTCTGAGCAGAAGGGGGAAAAAACAAAAACAAAATAGTTTATTTCTTTCTCTTTCAGAAGTTACTGTTCAACATCCTTTGATAAACCCCCCAGCATAGTTTCCCTTCTGATTCAGAATTGTGTCCCCTTTTCACTCCAGCTAATGACACCATGAGTGGCAGGAAGGCAACTCTCTGACTCAGGGAATAATTAAGAGATGGACTGACTAATGGAGAGTTATATTCTTGGCAGACTGGTAGTCAGCGATGACCGTGAAGTTTTGACCTGGCTGGATTTAGAGTCAAACATTCAGGTTATTACATTTTTATCTTGATTTTCATGCCCAGTTGGAAAATCCAATCACAGGCAAGTACAAGAAGATTCTCACACAACCAAGTTCAGTGGACATCTATGGGAGATGGACATCTTTCTATGTTAGTGGGCCTTCTCGAGGCTGGCCATGATGGTTGGCCACGGTCTCATGGCAGCCGTAGCTCTTCAGGGTGACCACAGGTACCCTGCAAGTAGCCACAGAGAAGATTTAATGAACACTATTTATAGCACTGGCTAGCTAGGGTTGGTGTTGGCTAGTGTCATGGTTTGTTGTTAACTTGACTTTTTTAGTAATCTTGAGTGGATCTCTAGGGTTGTTTAAAGAAAGACAGCCCCCTCTGGTTGGGGTCAGGATGTAAGGAGGCTTTGGGGGGGAGCTAGAAACAGATGTCCCTTCCTGGGAGGGCAGTACAGGAAGGAAATTTCAGACTGAGGGAGTCAACAATTCTGGGAAAGGGTTGAAAGACCCTGCTCTAAGGCTGTATAAAAGGGGAATAAAATCTCTCTCTCCCCCTGCCTGTTTTGTTGGTCTGTGTGTGACAGCTTTCTCTCTTTGCTTGGACCTGTGAAAAGTGGGGCCAGCCTCTTTCATCATTACGGAACTTCCCCTGGATCTGTAGCTTCAATAAATCCTTTTTTCGCATAACTATGCCTGGTTTGGAGATTCATCTCAGTGGAGTGTGGCTGAGTTATCTTCATGTGGCTGGGCCAAAATAGTTACCAGAAACATCTTAAGGAAGAAAGGGTTTTTTATTTTTTTAAATATTTTGCTTTGAGAGAGAGAGAGAGAGAGAGAGAGAGAGAGAGAGAGAGAGAGAGAGAGAGAGAAGCAGACAGAGAAAGTGAGAGTAGAAACACCAGGCCCCCCTGCCACTGTAAAGGAACTCCAGATCTACGTTACCACTTTTACATCTGGCTTTATGTTGGTGCCAGGGAATTGAACCTGAGCCATTAGGCTTTGCAAACAAGAGCCTTGAATGGCTCAGCCATCTCTCCAGCCTGGAAGGGTTTATTCTTGAGTTGCAGCTTTGAGGGGAAGTTTCAGCATGGTAAGTAGCTGGTCACATCTTAGCATCAGTGTGGAAGAAGAGAGAAGGCTAGCAGGGTTGCAAAGCCTCAAAGCCTGGCCCATGAGACAGGCTTCCTTCAGCAAGGCTCCACCTCCTTCAGGATCCTCAGCCTTCAGAACAGCACCATCGCCTGTGAAGGACACTGGACATTCAAGCCACCAAAGGAAAACACATGTTATATTTTGACTAATAAATAATTGTATATATTTCAAATTTATGAAGAACAATTTGATGTCTGTTATATATTTACATTTGAAATGATTTTGGCACAGCTGAAGACAATTCCGGTGATTTGTCGCTTACTTTTCAAATCATCAAAGTAATAATCTTAATGGACCTAGTTATAAATACTTTCTGTGTTTTTGTATATGTGGCTATATAACTTTCTTTAGGAATCTTAGAAATTAGTTTGATATTTCACATTTCAAACATCATATTTAGCATTAATTATTTCTTCAGTTTTCCCTCAAAATGTGTGATTTATTCCTTCTGGATGTGTGCAAGTGGATAGTATTATATTCATTCTCTCAGCTTTTTCACGGTGCTGGTTGTGACCATATCACATGAATGAATTATTACTTTTTATTTATTCAATCTTACAGATAATGCATTTTGGACAGTAAGAATAATATTAGTTTGATATTCAGTGTGCACATATTATTTCATGGTTGTCATGCCTGATTAGTTCAGAGATTTTTCTTTCCTTTCACCTTAAAGCTACAGCCCCATGTTCAAAGCAGCTTTGCTGTATACCCATGGTTCCTTGGAAGTCTTTTCTGGGTAACCAAGTAGGTTCCAAGTCTCTCACAGGCTGTACTAATTCATAAGCGATCAGAGTATTCTCTGTGATTGAGCTGTGACAATACTTGAGACAAGAATTTTAACAATATTAAAAGAAGTAGAAAGTTAACTTGTCTACTGAGAACTACCATATTCTATCCCTTTCCTAGGCTTCCTGCACAAACAAAAGGAAATATGAATTTAGATCATGTTTAGGATTTCTGTTTTAAAAAATTAATATCTTTTTTAAAATTTTTTTAATAAATAATTTATTTATTTGAGAGACAGAGAAAGAGAATATGGGCGCACCAGGGCCTCCAAGCCACTGAGAATGAACTCCAGACACATGCGCCCTCTTGTGCATCTGGCCGTATATGGGCACTGGGGAATCGAACTCTGGTCCTTCTGCATTGCAGGCAAATGCCTTAATCGCTAAGCCATCTCTTCAGCCCTAAAAAATTAATATCTTTATTATAAATAAATACATACATTGTAGGAGCAAATTTTGTAAAGGCGTTCCCATTTCCCTCATCTTTGTCCCCTACCCACTGGGGTCCTTCCTCAATGGACATTCTGGATCTGTCCATAGGTTTGGGGGTTATGAACTGCACCAGAAACAGTAGCCAGTTTTTCTTCCCCCCCCCCGCCTTTGTAAGTAGTTTTAGAGGGGAATTAGCACTTTGAACTACATATTCCTTTATTTGGAGAATTTGCCCAACTCGTTCTTCCTCTCAGGATTGTTCCCTTCTAAATGATTCATTCCAACTCAACTTCTTTCATTTCTCAATAATAATAATAAAATAATAATAATAATAATAAATTACTCCCATGTATAGATCCATTACTACGTCCATAATCAAATAGGAAAATTTAGTTAGGAGTGAGAAAGAGACACTACTAGGGAAGGGGAGAAGAGAATAAACATCTACTATGATGAAGACTTGGAAACAGAGCACCTGCCTGGCATCCATTTGTGAACCATTCTGTCCTTTTCAATAAGCTTCTCCCACACACACACACGGAGAGAGAGACAGAGAGAGACAGAGAGAGACAGAGACAGACACAGAGACAGAGACAGAGAGAGACAGAGAGAGAGAACCTGTCAAGATCAAGGTGGCTTTGTATTACTCATGCTGTATCTCAATTTTTCTGCAAAAATAAATTTTATACCCTCAGTCGAATAATTTGACTGCAAACTAATTAGTGGATCCCCAGATACTCTTCACTGTTATTGGAAAGTTTCATATGCTCAGCTGAAACAACCATCACTTCTACCTCAGTCAGACCTTAGTTGGCAGTTGGTTTATACTCTATGGTTTGTAAGAAAAAAATCTTCCTCCTCCTCCTCCTCCTCTTCCTACATGAGGCTTCTTCTAAAATATTTCTTTTATTTGTATCCATCCTGCTGCAGTTGCTTAAATCTTTTAGAATGGCTTGTGGAAAAATGTTTCTACCTAACTAGAACTAGTTTAAATTATCCCTTGTCCCAGTATGCAATAGCATACTTCAATAAATATGTATCAATAAATGAACTATAAACCTACTTATTATCCAGAATTCAGTCACATCTTAAATAACAGGCAGCATATTCTGTAGGCTAGAAGCTGCTTATGGTAGCATTGGGACCAGAGGAAAGGTCACATTATATTCTGACGTTTTAGACGTTTGCTATTTGTCTGGGATGCCCAAATGACCTTGCACTAATTATTGGGGGTGGTTGTGGAAGGGGTTGAAGAGAAGTTAACTGCTCAGATTTTTAACAATAGATGACACCCACCTCCAATGGTACTTTAAGCCATCACCTGCTAGCTATGTTTTAATTGTGTGACTCTGGGGTTTTCTAATGTTATAAGTCTTCCACCAATGATGACATCATAAATATGCAGCCTACGTCTGAGTTTTGGGGGTAAAAGGGGTAACACAGATTTCATTAAATAAAATTCACAGCAAGAAGACATTTTCTAATAAAAAATTATTGCCGCATGTGTGATGAGGGAAGAAAGAAAATGAGTTCTGAGGCTTGGAACTCGGACTTCTCTCATGGTGAAGCCTGGGCATCTGCCTACAGGCTGGATACTGAGACTTGCGATTCCATGGACTTCTGGCACTGATGTCGTTATGAATATACAGTCTTTTTTCTTTAATTTTTTTACCCTGAGTTTTCTTCACTGAGGGATATTTCAGGTGTAAGTCCCTCTCAGTCTCTGGCTTAATAAAAAGGACTCTTAATTGGCTTGAAAAGTGTGTGGTGGTCTGTAACTCTCTTGTATGGACTATAACATGGTGAATGGTTATAATTATATATAATTATATAATAATATATTATATATAATATGATAATACTATAAAATATAAAATAATATTATAAATATATATAAGTGGGGATTTTAATACATGTAATTTGATCATACTCCTGTCTCCGCCTCCCCACCCCAATTCCACTGAGCTCGCTTGTCTTTCCAAGTAGCCCTTCTTCTGTCTTGATATCGAGTCTTCTTGTCCTGCTCTCTCCTCTCTGTCAAAATGTGGATCGGCTAAGGACTGTGCAGGTCCCGTGGGAGCAACGGCAGCCACTTGAGGTCACGAATGCACCAGTCATTTCGTAAAGCCTTGCCTCTAGTTAGCATTGCTTCCTATGAAACCTAACCCAAGCCAAGACAATAATAACTTCACAAGGAACTTTCCTTCTGTTATTTGCACTTGCTTCTTTCTCAGATGGGTTCTGTAGGCTATCATTAATCATGGTATGACTTCCTGTTAGACATCTGCTCCAGGAAAACCTCTGTCCTTGAAATTCTGACAGTTGTTGAGTTACCTTTGCGCCACCCTGGCACTGTTGCTCTCAACCTTTTCTATGCTGAATATGACAATAATATTCCACAGTCAGATTCTTTAACTGTTTTCCCTAATGCAGGACTGACTATGCCTCAAGTGTGTGGCATTTCCATTTCTGGGGGCCCTTCTGGTGGGTATGAATGGCCTTTCAAACACAAGATCCATGTAGTTACGTTCATGGAGGCAGGAAGTGAGAGAGATGCGTCCACTCTAGGGGTTCAGACAACGTCTCTGCAGTTCCCATTCCTAAGAAATTTCCAGTGAGAATCGTGCTTCTTTGGAGGCATCAAAGCCAAGAGGGAGTCTAGATGCGAGCACAGAAGTGTCCCATTGGATGTGGGATTTGGGTCCTAACGCCTCAGAGCCTCAGTTTCCTAATGTGTCAAGAGTGAAAGCTAGTACTTCCTGATGGAGAGTTCCTGTGTCCTTACAGGTGGCCTGTCGAAGCAGCCTTCTCACTTAGCCAGGGCTGACGTTTCCTTCTCACCTTCCTGTGACATCAGACCTTGCTTATGTGTTCCTTCGGTTATCACTTTGGGTCAGATCCTAAGAATTGTCGGGAATTCCCAGGAGCTCCCTACCCCTACAAGAGAGTCCATCTAGCACTGCCCAGGCTGTTGAGAGATGGGTGCAATGTGTGTGACATATCTACTCCACCCAACTTACTCCTCCTTAGGAGACTTCCCCGAGGTTGTCCTAATCTAATGAACCTTTAGAATTCTTCAATCCATGTTACTTCTCATCAGCCTCCATTCCAGAGGTTGTACTGAGGTCATTGCCAGCAACATCCTAGAGACCTTGGTCAGCCCACCCCGGAGCGCTCTCTGCTTCAACCATACACCCTGGATCTCCAACTCTTCAAGGCAGACAGTAGCCAGCCCAACCCTCAGCCAACGACATAGAGGTCAGCTGTCTCCGAACTCTTGATGCCTTCAGCTGACCTGGTGATCAGCTCTCTTACTCTCGGCTCCACCTGCCTCCTTGTTCGTCAACTATCTACTCCCAAACCAAGTCTAGTGTTATGTGCAGAGCGCCTGTCATTGACTAGGTAGAAACAATGCTTCATTTTAGCCCCTCAAGTATCGATGGCAGTATCCCTGTGCAGTAAAGAAAGTCCTCTGTTGTGAGTTCATTGCACAGATGTTAGCAGGAAACATATAGATTACTTTCCTAAAGGGACTAACCTCCATCATTGCTTTCAGCATCTGGGTGCACCAGACCCTGGCATGAGATCCTTTAAGAAGCTACTTTGGGAAAAAGTCAGTTTCCTGGAGCAATGGAAAACACAACGGCAAGAAGTCTCCCTCCAAATATACAACCAAATATGATACTTTTAAACGAGAAGAATTTGGGAAAATTAACTTACACAGAAGCATACGAAGGCGCCTAACTGTGCCCTCCCAGCATTCTCCATGTGGTCGAGGCTGGGGTCTGCATGACCTTCAGGGCAGGTTTGCGAGGGTCATGGCAAGACATGGTGAGCTTCAGGTCCAAGGTGTCTCCATTCCTGTGTAAAAATGGCCTGCAGCAGCTGTGTTGTCCTGAAGCTGAAAGTGGGAAGAGGTAGTTCTGCATTACTGTGTGTGTCAAACTGTTGACAAGCACACAAAAAGAGCTTTCACTTAGGTCTGTGCTCTAGAGCTCCTGGACCAGTGAGTGTGTGTCCTTCCTAAACATCTGCTGGCAGGTCCCCAGTGCCTTGGTGGCTCCTGCTAGGAGTTGTTTGCCTTATCTTTCTATTTATTTATCTTTTCCTGAAAAAAAAAAGGCAGGAACATATGACCGGTAATCAGTAATTGCCATTTTCTATTCCTGTCAGGCAGGGTTTCCTCTTTCTGGCCTTTAATTGCCCATTTAGCCTGGACCAGCCGTTTACCCATCAGCCAAATGTAAATAGCTGAATTAATGTGAATAAAGTGCTCTGAGGATGAAAACGGCAGTAGAACGTTTCTTCCTTTATTGAGGAAACATTTACTGAACTTAGTGTCAGATCTGTGCAGAGCACTTTCGAGATCACAGAGATGTACACGGCAAGGTCCCTGTCTTCTGGAACAGTCCTCCCCCAATGCCAGCTGGTCCTGCCAAAGGGGGGGGTTGATTACTCGTTCAATGCCAGCCTCGTCTCGAGATTGTGAGACAAAGTGCTTATCCCTCGATGCCTTAAATTCACTATGGAAAACATACTTCATTTTTCACACAGACAGAGCGATCACAGTAATGTTTGGTCAGTGGTATTCAAGTGGTCAGTTGTCCTTGAACTCTGCCTTCGGTGGAAGTTCTGAACCTTCGCTCCTAAATAATGAATGTCACCTAGAAATGAATAGGGCTCTTTGCCTTAGTTCTCTTGTGTTTCATTCCTTTTCTTTCTTCTTTTTTGCCTATCTTTTGACTGTCTTGCATGTATCACAGGCTAATGTCAGACTGTTGTTCCGGTAGTTGCTTGGATTGCGGCTGGGTTCCACTGCGCCTGCTTTCGTAGACATAGACTGAACCTGAGTTCAAGGAAGGATGTAGTTTCGGTGAGATAATCTGTAAAGGGATAATAAGGGCTGGCCTGAGCTCTTCGTGATCTGTGTGAGGCTGCCAACTTGTCATTAGACTAAATTATGGCTTATTAAAGAGAAAACCCAGGATAGCAGCTACCGACCAGGTGAGCAATATCCTATGTTACCTCCAAAATGGGGAATCTGTCCAATATTAGGTAGGATGATTCATACTCTAATGATGACTCCAGTTGTTGCAGTCAGCTTTCTAGTTGCTGCGCAGGAAGAACCCAAACAAAAGCAGCTTGTGGAGGAATGGGTTTATTTGGCTTACAGACTCGAGGGGAGACTCCATTCTGGCAGGGAAAACGATGGCATGAGCAGAGGGCTGGACATCACCTCTGCCACAGCACTGCAAACAGCAGCAGGAAGGTGTGCCAAATACTAGCAAGGGGAACCTGGTTTATAACCCCATAAGCCTGCCCCCAACAACACAGCTTCATCGAGGTTGTAAAACCCAAACTGCCATCAGCTGAGGATCGATCTATCAGAACACATTCAATTGTTTGTGGGGGACACCTGGATCAAACCATGACACCAGTTTAAAACATTGATTATTTTACCTAAACCTGGGTTTCTAAGACTCATTGTTTATTATATTTGTAAAATTACAACGGGCTCTTGCTATTCAGCATTACAGTATTAATTGATATAGCTCAGATTAACATATAAAGAAGATCACTGAATAGATCAACAATTTATTTAAGTGATGCTCAATCAAATACAGTCATGGACAATTTTCTAAAAAAAAGAATATATTTGTAAATGTACTACCAGTAAAGATATATTTAAGCTAAATATATGGGGCTATGTTTGGACATACACATTTTGCTGATTTTATTATTGAATGCTATTCATTATGACATCCAAAAAAGAATTGGCTAAGGTTCCAAGTTTCCCAACCCTCAGAGAACTGCACTGTGTGACTTCCTTCAAGTTTCCCCACAAGCCAGAGTTTCCAAGGACTTCTGCACCGTTAGAGGTGGGCTTGGAGCCTTTCGGGGAGGGGGCATCATAGTGTTGATGAGTATATAGATGAGTAATAGTGAAGAGAGCTGATCGTTGTGCACCCTGGAGCCCCTGGGGTGTTCTCCTCAGAGTACTTTATTGTGGTGCTGTTTGTTCACGGTTTTCTTTTCCTCTGAGGCAGCTGGAGGACCGAGGACATCGTGGCATTCCCTGGAGCACAGTTTGAGAACCCTTTAATTTCTAGTTAGCATTTAACCTAACTCATGAGCTGCTCTCTGACCAGGTGACCTGGAGAGGGTCTCCCAGCTCCAAGGAGCAGCCAGGGACACTGGGTGCCCCTTTAAATGGATAGCGTCTTGGCTTTTCCTGGAAAGGCCGTGACTGAAGAACAGTGTTGCTTGTTCTGTCAATGCTGCACCACCTGCTCTTTGTGACCAAATCCAGACAAACCTTCTTTTGTGGACAAAGCAAGAAAACACATGGTAGCTTTGAGCTCAATGCACTGATCAGAGTGGATGTACCACGAAGAATACCCTCCAGATTGGGAAATACCACACTTCACACTCGGGGAGGACATCAGGCAAACCCACTACCTGGAGTGTGTCACGACTCCCGAGTCCCACATCTGCAGAATGGGAAGAGTCTGGCCTAGAGTTATTGCACAGAGATGGCTGACGGGAAGAATATAAATAATGCTTTGGTTAATTTGCCTGCCGAGGATCAAGGATCTTGTATTAATTATGCTTTGGAGGGAAGTGGCATAAAAATTCTTCCGTTTGCTCAGATCAGAGCTGCGGTCTCTAACTGATCCCAGGTGTTGGGTCTTCACTTCACAGATGCTCCCGTCTCTGCTCCCTCACAGCACTGGGCTGCAGACACAGGTGGCCATACCTGGCTATTGGCGGGGGTCCTGGAGACGGACATCACAGGCTCTCGTGCTTGCACGTTTAAAAGTGAAAATTTCAGCTTGGGCTCCAGATGACATTCCACAACTTTTATGAAAGTAAGCATAGTACTAAGAAAAATTAATTTTTCCTTTCATTTGATCTCTTCTTGCTCTGAGTATCTGATTATCTTCTTGCGGTGTTCCTATATAAGCTTCAATTTTATTTTCCCGCTTTTGTTGACTTTGTGAAATACTCCAGTGGGAATCTGCCAAGGCAGCAGACTTCCCGGCATCTTGCCTCACTAGTTATATTCAACTTGAGTGAGGTGTCAGAGGCAGGTCTTTACAGAGAAAATAGCAGGATCCCACATCAGGGGGCTTGGCCTTTGCTCCTTTCTAGATTTGGCCCAATTGGACCCCGCAAAATGCTGTATCTGAACAAATGTTGTCAAATGACCTGTGCGCAGAGGCTAGGTTCCCCTCTTTGGCTTCCTGTCATGTCAGCTCATTAATCAAAATCAAAAAGTTCTCTTTGTGCAGTACCACTTGGTGGTTACTTAGCACAGTACCACTTGTTGGTTACTTAGCACAGTACCACTTGTTGGTTACTTAGCACAGTACCACTTGGCGGTACTTAGTGCAGTACCTCTTGCGGCTACTTTGCTTCAGTTTGGTTTGCTGTGCATGATCACTTCATTAACCTATCCGAAACTCTAAGGACTCAGGAGGCATCTCTCCTCCTGTTCCTCTTCTCCGTGCTCAGGCCTCCTAACACTCATCTCTCTTCTCAGCTAGAGTTCCCATCCTGGCTTAGGCGATGTTTCACAAGACAACTGTCTGACTTTCATGGTGTGGCTCAAACTTTCCTCTCTAAGATATTAGCTTTAAAATATTTAATCAAACTGCAAAGCCTTTTTTTAAATTTCTTACCCAGAAAACAAAACTTTCAATGTTTTACACCTGAGCCAGTGATGAAAGAAGACCATGTTTGAGAATAAGGCAAGACAGCAGGAAAGAGACCACAGAGGAAGTTCTCTGACCAAGTTCAACTATGCTTGATGAGCCTGAGGATTTTTAAGCTAAAAATTCTCTTTAATTTCCCCGAGTCTTTTTCTTCATTATGGTACCTAACCATTATTGTATATACAAGAAAATTTGAAAAGACTTTCCTTCCATTTAGGAGGACTTTTGATGAGCTGCAAGCGTAGGGCTTGTGTCCTCTGTCTGCTCGCCCATCCATCCCTCCACAGCAGCACAGAAAGCTCCAGGTCTCGTCCTGACACGGAGGGAGTGCTAAGATGCAGGACCCAGTGTGAGGAAGAGGAAATATATTAAGCCCGCACTCTGTGCTGGTTGCTGGAAGGCTGGAATGATGACAGGACAGAGAACAAGGAGACACTGGCCTCCTCTCCAAAGCCCCGCTCAGAAGCCCTCGATACCAGGCTATGTTATGGTTGAAATATTATCACAGTCCAATTTTAAGCCACAAACTTCCCCATATTTTCAATACTGATTTTCACTAGTTGAAAAACTAGTTTTATGGTTGAAGAGATGGCTTAGCACTTAAGGCATTTGCCTGCAATCCAGAAGGACCCGAGTTCAATTCCCAGTGCCCATGTAAAAGCCAGATGCAGAAGTGGGCACATGCATCTGGAGTTCATTTGCAGTGGCTGGAGGCCCTGGTGTGCCCAATTCTCTCTCTATCTCTCTCTCTCTGTCTCTTTCAAATAAGTAAATAAAATATTTAAAAAACTAGTTTTAGGTAATATGTTAGTAGTGATGTTTTGGGTTTTGCCTATTTACATGCAAGGATGGAGGGAGAAAAGGAGAGAGAAGATGAACGTGGACCGCCAGGCCCTCCAGCCACTGCAAAGCAACCCCTGATGCACGCACCACTTTGTGCATCGGCTTTCCATGGGCACTGGGGACTTGAACCCAGCTCCTTAGGCTTTGCAGGCAAGAACCTTAACCACTGAGCAATCTCTCCAGCCCTGAGTTTTGCCTTTGTTTAAAACCAGAGCAGTGTTTTCATACAACGATGCAGTGAGTATTCAATAAAGATTATTTTGAAAGTTTTGCCTTGCCTTTTGCATGTACTCCATTTTAAGTCAGATTCTGCTATGGTCATAAGTTGAGGCGATAGACTTCGATTTATATTATCTTCCCAGTGGAGAGAGGAAGCCATTAAATTTGTATTTACTGCTAATCACGTCACCGCCTGGCAGGCAGCCTAATTGTGAGCACAAAGAGGATGCTCACGAGAACATGCTCACGGTCCTTGCACAGAGACTTTCAGTAAGAAGCACAGGCCGGCAGAACTCCTGCTTTATTCAGAGAATAAATATTATTGCAGCTTCAGATCTTTTGCTGTTTCCCATTCAGAATTTGTTAAATATAATTTAATGAAATATGTAATTAAAAAAATGAGCAGAATGTGATTAGTATCTCCTCACCCTTTCTTTCTGGGACAGCCAACCGATGAATGTGTACGCTCCTTAAAAGGTCAACAACTAATCTAAGGCTTTCTCAACGCATACTTTCCATTAATGTTAATGGGTTTTTCTGGGCATAGTTTCTGTTAATGTTAATGAGATGCCTTCTCAAAGAAAAGAAAAGAAAAAGTAAGGAAAACTGGTCTCCTTTTGCTTCAAGTATTTCCCAAAGCAGCTAAGAATGAATGTCTAGAAATAAAATCTACAGACTCCAAAGACAGGAAATTATTCACTTTCTAGTTTTTGCTTCCAGTATATCTTAGTTGCTTTTCTGAAGTTGCAAGGCCTGGAAGTCTACAGGAAATGCAACTGGATCAGTTGTATTGTCAGTACAATTTATAATTTTTTTAAAGCCAAGTCTCCCTTCCATTCAGTATTTTCAATCTGATTTTTCTTTCTTTTACCTCTGGAGCTGCACGTGAACCTACCACTTAAACAGAATGCACGCTAAATGATAGAGCAATAGTTCAATAAGAAGGCAGGTGAATTATAGGTGAGGGAAATGGACAGGAAGGGTATATTTCTCGACACTTATTCAAAGTCAGTCAAACACATCTGTAGAGAAGAACAATGCTCTGATCTGTGCTGCATGCTCCAGATGTCCATTTCTGTATTAAAACCCTATGCTGAAAAGGGCGTGTGTTCAAAACCCGGCCTACTCAGCCTTTTAACAGTCAGTCTTGGGGCCAAGATGGATGAAATGCATCTTTATTCTCAAGACTATAATTGTCCTTTCTCTGCTACTTTTCCTTTTGCTCTCATCCTGAGGCCTCTGGAATATCACAGCATATTTCCTAATGCTACAAACAGGTCACTCAGAAGACACTCACAATTTTCTGAAAGAAAAAGCTACCCTTTGTTAAAAAGTCTTAGCCAGGTTTCTCCATGTGAAAGTTCAGGAAAATGATGACTGCTGTGAACACCTTCAGAAAGGTCACTCAAAACAGATCCAAGTCCTTTCCCATCACCTGGTGTGGATGTGGGCACAGAGTGATGTGTGTGAACTCTCTAGCTATTTCTCTTTCTCTTTAAGTTCCTTTCTTGCTAATTTCCATCCTGTCTGCAACTTGGTATTTATATGTCCATTACCATGCAAATGAGAATTTCATCAGCATTAAAGGAACAAAAATATTAACAATGGAATTGTAGCAAATGTGTCTGTATGGAAGGGCCAGGATTCATATTTGCACACTTGTCACTGGCTTGTCCAGCCTCATCTCTCTTTTCAGTTTCTGGCTCATTCTGAAAGAAAAATTTCATGAAAAAGAATCTTCTAGATCCCTGTCATTCCCAGGATTTCATAGCCCATCAGTTCCTGATCCTGGCATGAGGCCAGGCATCTGACCTTATATGCTTAAAAGCATGGGGTGGGGTGGGGGGCGGACTGGAAATATACTTCTGTCTTACTGTGTTTCTGAGTTTGAATTTTTTAAAAATATATAGAATTTATCCAGGTGTACATTTTATCTTCTGATGCAAGAGCGGATTTCAAAGTGCTGGCGACACTGTGGTTTGGTCTGTAACATTGCTGTCACATTTCCAATAAACTGTCAGTGGAATCCAACCCATAACCGTGTCTTTTGGGTAGTGTGTGGAGGGACAGAGACTATTCAGAGGAGGAATGTTCAGGAGAGTCTGTGGGTGTGCATAGACACAGCAGAGGGCTCTGAATGGTACCTGTGTGATGTGTCGTGAATCCATGGTTGAAGAAGTGACACGTAGACTGTATGGATCCCGAGGAGGCAGCTGGAGATGAGAGTAGAGTCTTTGCGGATCGTATTCAGATCAAAGTTGTGGTAGAAAAAGATCACACATTTAAATTCAAATTGTGTATATATTTCTCCATAAATAATGTTAAGTAATAAGATGTAAATTTATAAGTAGATGCTAGGAGACATGAGGAGGAAAGGGAATCAAAAATCAGTGGGGATAGAAAGGGATTTCCTACAACAGGACACTGAAATGTGG
>PVHP010013494.1:0-40648 GCA_004024765.1 Zapus hudsonius | reverse complement strand
ATCTACCCTAACTCCCACCCCCATGGGCTGGCCACCCAGCATTCCCATCTCAGCCGGACTGGCATTGGGTATCAGCAAAACTTCCTTGTACCCATCCCCATGGACCTGACCGTGGCTAGCATCAGTATTTCCCGCCACTCAGGACCCCCAAATGAGGTGTTCTCAGGTTGTCCCCACCCACCTTTCCCACCCACCTATCACAGTACAGGCGGCCAACTCCCCACCCCCATCAACCAATCACCTTGTCCCTTCCCATTTCCCATGCCCCACCCCCTTTTTCCCTATATAGTGTAGGTCCCCAATTGAATAAAGAACCACGTGGATATACAATACGCATCTGCTCTCCTCTGTGTCCCATCCCCCCAGCTCAGTGGGCCCCAGCCCTGAGACAGGGACAGCAGACAGCTCGGTTCCCTCGGCTTCTCCATCTTCCCTCCGCCAATGGCCCACTGCGCCCGTGGAGGAGAGAAGGACAGAGGAGGGCCCTGGACCTTCTCATCTGTCATGCACATGGGAACGCATATCTGCACACACATATACAAGTACTGTGTATATGAACATCATACCACATGCACATGCATGTTGAGCAAATGTTTCTACTTTTATTTTTTAATATTTTATTTACTCATTTTCAAGCAGAGAGATAGAGAGAGAGAGAGAGAGAGAGAGAGAGAGAGAGAGAGAGAGAGAGAGAGAGAGAGAGAGAACACCAGGGCCATCACCTTCTAGTTCTGGCTTATGTGGGTCCTGGGGAATCGAACCCTTGGCCTCAGGCACTGGAGGCAAGTGCCTTAACTGCTGAGCCATCCTCCAGCCCTGTTTCTACTTTTAAATACTTTGAAAATACCATTTGCCCATCATTGCCTTCCTTTCTATTTCCTGGTCCAATAGACCTTGTTCCCTGAGTTCTGGATATTCTCTCCCTCCCTCATCGTTAGATGGTTCCTTAACTGTCATTTGCTTTCCTTGATCATTTGTCTACTCACAAGGAGACGATATATAAAAATTAAAACCCTGAGCAAGCAAGTCAAAGTGATAGTCAGGGTCAAAGTCAGCCCAGGAGGCAATCAATGAGTTGTATGATGTCGAGTCATTCTTGGATATCAAAACGCCAGATGTCGAAACTTCTTTGGAGTTTATAGGAGGATGAAATAGCTAACACAAATCACATGAAGCACTAGACTAGAAAATGGCGATTCAAGGATTTTCTAGCAATACAAAAATGTTGGCAGATGGTGTCTAATTAATAACAATAATAACAGCAATACAAACCACTTAAGAAGTATTATAAATATTTCATATACTTAGGTGATTGAATCCCTTCATTAGCTATATGAAAGATGAATTATCATAATTGTCCAAATTAAAAAAATGGAACTCAGAGTATTAGCGTTCTCTAGTGGAACAGAACTGATAAAAATAAACTTGACTTATAAAGGGGATTCATTGAATTAGCTTACAAGATATGGACCGGGCAGTCCAACAATGGCTGTGTTCAGGTGGAGATTTGGGGAGCCTGGTAGCTGCTCAGTCCATCCATCTGTTGCTAGCAGCGCCAATTAGCACTGAAGGACTGGAAAATTCCTGAAGAGCTACTGGGCTTCAGTCCACACTGGCAAGGCAGTGAAGCTGGGTGCCAGTGTCTGAAGATGTGCACACCATCAAGGAGCACAGGCAGTCAGGCCAAAGGCCCTGTCTTTTCTCTTTGGTCTGGCTTAGGTATAGTTCACCACCTGAAGGGCTGTCCACTCTGAGAGAAGATCTTCCTATTTTTATGAATCCTTTCTGGAAACATCTTCATGGATTGACCCTAGAGGCACGTCTCCTTCTTGATTTCTAATCTGATCAAGTCATAGACCCTAACCTTCATATGCCCAAGGTCATATGGCTCCAAGGTCATATAGGTCCTCCTTGGTGGGCCTATTGGATCAGGCCATGGGGTACGGGGTTATTGCACAAAAGGTAGCCATTTTTCCCTTTCAGTGTTGTTGCTGAGGGGGGCGATGTCTGTAAATAAGAAATAAACTAATCCCTATCCTGTCAGGCTTGAAAGCCCATTATTATTAGTAACACCATAAGAAATCTTTTCCTTACTCTATTTACTTTCCTTACCATGAAGAATGAGTATCTCTATTTAAAAAAAAATATAAGCGGACTTTCCAGACACTCTCACTACCCGTCTTTAAGGTTCAAAACCTTTCAACTTAGACATCCTATCTGGTCTAATTCCATCAGTAATTATTTTGCTGGTTTTTAAAAAATTACATTTGTTTGCTTTTGCTTTCAGTTCTTTTGTTCAGTGGCTAAACCCAAACTCATATCCACAGTAACTAATGCCATGTGCAGTGGATTGTTTCTGGTTCCCATTTCCTGGCTCCCTTCAGAATCTTTTCAGTGTGTTATTTCTGGATCAGTTGCTCACTGTGACAGTATATAAAGACTCTGAGCATCTGTCAGCTGCCTGCCAGATGGCTAAATTCTGGTGAATGGCCACTGATCTGTGGACTACTGAGAAGTGGATGAATTCTTCTGTTTAATTCAGAATCTCCTGCAAAAACAATCACATAGTGTAATCTGGGATTCAACTCCTCTTTAGGAGATACTAAAGCACTAATAACAATAAAAATAACATTTCACTTCCCAGGAGATTCTGAATTCCTTCCATGCCTAGGCATTGCTCTGGGCCCTTTGGAAGTATATCACAGTCTTCATGATGCATAAAGGAAGTATATATTCATTAGGAGGATATATTTCAAGTGAAGAAACTGAAGTCCAGGAAAATTAAATTGCTCTACATCCATGCAACTGGAAAGCAGCAGGGTGTGGACTTGAACACTGATAATAGTTTCATATTTCTGATGTTAGAAACATGTTTGGTAAACAGATGTTTAGATTTTCTTTATTCCCATTTATTTGTACTCCAAAAAATCAAGTATCAAAACATCAGGAGAAGAAAATAGTCCCTCATAGTAGCCCTATCAATAACTCACAGGAGGAAAGAAAATAATAGTAACAACCAGCTCTTCTGTGTCATTTGTATGCATCCTGTTATGTAAGCTCATAACAACACTAGAAGGTCTCACTAGTAGTGCTAACTAAAAGTTGAGGCATATAGGGGATATATCTCAATGGTAGATCACTTTCCAAGATCCTTCCAGAAGGCAGGTGAAGAGAAGGGAGAAAGAAGAGAACTTTAGATTTCCAGATGTTTGCTATTCAAGGACATAGGAATAGATGATAAAAAAACAAAATTTCAGACATTTGTCAGATTAAGGAAATAAAGCATACTACACCAAAACTGACTATCCAAAGCAACTATCATTTATTGAGCTTGCATTAATCAGTTCAACTCTTGGGCTTCGGTTGGCTGTGTTGCTCTGATGTTCTCCTTGGAACCCTTCCTGTATCTGAGGGCTATTGTGGGGCACCTTGGCAATTTTGTTGATCTTGATCAGACTCTCTCATTTCTGGCATTTCAATCTGATAAGTGAGCACACCCACTTTATTTTACATGACAGGGGCAGAATACCTAAAGAGTGCATGGGTTATGTGCAAAACCCGAGGGCTACTTATTATCAGCACAATACATCACGAGTTCTAGTCTTTTCCCTTAGTCAAATCAAGTCACAACACCTGCTCAGATTGCAGGCTTGCAAAATAACCAAGAAGAGCAACAAGCTAGACTGTGAAAGACGTGTGTCTACAAAGGTGTGAACAATCATTGCCATGGTTTTAGAATCACCTGGCCTCAAATCAACATCTGACCAGCTCCTGAGTCTTCATTGCCCTGCAAAGTATCTCCAATTTAAAATTCAAGGTTGCATAGCCTTAAATACCAATTTGGGTTGTGCATTTATTTATTCTTTTCTGTGTATTCTTTATTTCATGCCAGTTCCATCTTGTATGATTGTTGAAAAGTCAAACCTAATTCTTATATTTGCTTCTCTAGGATGCTTTCTCTCTCTTTTGTCTTATATTTACTGAAGTTTTAATATGCTGCCGAGTGGTAGCCTTTTTTGGTCTTAATCTTCAAGGTGTTTTCTGAGCTTCCTGAATCCAGTTCTAATTTGGAGAGTTACCAGTCATTTCTGCATTGAGCTGCTTTGATTTCTTTTTCTCTTCCCTTCATTTTCCTTTTATAAGTATACTTTTTGTAGTTGTTCTGAATTGGCCTTGATTTTTCAAGCTCATTTTTCTGTTTGCCTATCAGATATGTTCTTTTATATTGTGTGTGTGTGTGTGTGTGTGTGTGTGTGTGTGTGGTGTGTAATAATGTGAGTGTATTGGGCACACAGGTGCCACAGCACACATTTGGAGGTCAGAGAACAACCTTAGGGTGTTACTTTTCTTCCTCCTTGTTTGTGAAAATACCTGGTGGTTTAGCCAAACTAGCTGGCTGTAAGAACTGTGGGATTACAGACACATGCTTCCCCTTTTGTGTCCTGGTTTCTGGTGATCCCATCTCTTGCTTGAGGAGGCTTGAAGAAGAAGCACCATTAACCACTGAACCACTTTGTCCTCATCCAGTCTACTATGCTTGCACCCATCAAAACGCTTGATTTTGACCTGTAACATTTCCTAGTAATTCCTTCTTAAACTTTCCATCTCTCTGCTGACTTTATCCATCTTTTCTTGCATGTTGCCCATTTTTTCTTTAGTACCTTAGCAACGGAGACCATAGTCTGATAACACTAGCCGTCCTGTGCTCTGTGAGTCTGGCTGTGAGGGTTGCTCTGTCATAACACAGGATGCATTTAGTATGCCTTATGTTTTTTTTTTCCTTGAAAGCTAGATATAGTGATATATTGGGTTATGCTTTAGCTAATATGACTTTAGTGATGGGGTGATAGTGTGTGGAGAGAGGAAAAGCCTGATCACTTTATGGGAATTATTAACAGTCAGGTCTTGCGTCCCAGGACCAGCCACTACAGAAACCAGGTTCAGCTATCTGCCCTCAGAAGAGTAATTTTAAAAAGTTAAATTAATAGTAAAATGCAAAAAGGGGGGATTCATTCAATGTGCACATTGGGAAGAGGATCAAAGAGATCTAGTGATCAATCCCAAAGTTCTTTTTTTTTTTTTTTTTTTGGTTTTTGACATTAGGGTTACATTTAAATAGAAGGACCAAAGTATGCATAAGCAGTCCCACTCAATATATGATCCTATCCACCAATTCCTTAGGTCTAGACTCTCCAGAAATTTCCAGCAACACTATGTGAAAGCCCTTCTGGGATAAGCAAGATTCCTCTCTGATAGGAACAAGGATTTGGTTTTCTATTTAACAGCATGGTATTCCTAGAGAAATGCCTGTTTCTTGGGGTTCACTGCTTCAGGACTGATGGGCAAAGAAAAGGCACAAGTGTTCTTAGAATGTCTTCCTGCCAGGCCAGTTACAACAGGAGAGCAGCCGGGTCCTCAGGCTTGAAAGCAGCTGGATTCCCGACAGCAAACAGCCTGACAGGGTCCCTGGGCGGGAAAGTGGTTGGGTCCCAGGGCAGGAAGGCAGCTGGCTCGGGCTCCCCAGGGGCAGGAAACCGCTGGAGCAGGTCTTGTCGACTGGGCTGTTGTACTCACTGCCTCCGGCATGCCCTTATGTTCAATGTGGGTTCTAATCAGTAGAATCTGTTGCTGGAAAGTGTCCGGAGTCAAGATCCTGGCTATTGCTTGCCTGGATCACAGCTAAAAACCTTAACCACTGTTCCCCCAGGGACACCACATGGCTTCTAGTCTGCCTTCATGAACCGGAAGCCTAAAAATTATTTTTATTTATGAATTTGACACAGAGTATGGGTGTGCCAGGTTCTTTACACCTGACTTTACTCGGAAATTAAACCTAGGCCAGTGGGTATTGCAAGGAAGTATCTTTAATTGCTGAAACATCTCCCCAACCCAAAATATTTTTATTGCAGAATTTTCATCTTAGTTGGACAATTTTCTCTTTCTGCCAGCCATTTTTATAAAATCAAATATATGCTTACCATCACTAAAGAGGCAACAGAGCTCCATAGTTTGCAGTGTGCATGTTAATTGATTAAGAACTAACACTGTGACCAATTGATGAAAACTCCAAGAGAAGTGACAAAACGGAGCCCACATCCAATGTTCTTCTGTTATTTCTATAGAACTTTGAGGGCTGAAGAGAGAAGCCAGGGTATACTACATAAAGGAAAGTACATGTATCTCTTCTTCACACAGTTCTGATGTAAACAAATTCATTTATGAGATTTCAGTTAGCTTGCACCAGTCCTTCCTCAAACAATTAATTTTTCTTATGGTTTTGAATGACTCAACTTCGACCATCCCTACTGGAGGAACCCCCTCCTGACCCAAGAACTAGTTCCAGAATGTTTTTTTTTTTTTAAATAAGAAAGAAAGCAGCACATTAATATTATTTCATTTATTTCTAATCTACTCCCTTATGATTAAAATCATTAGTATTATTTATGGTCTCACTGAAGAATTATTCACAAGAGAAGCTAGGCCATGATAAAATGATCTCCTGAAATTCAAATATATAAGGCAACCAATGAAAGAGATGCAAACCTCAGCCAGACATCGAAACAGCTTTTTCACGTTAAGCCTGATTTTCCTTCAAGTTTGTGAAAAGTCTATTTTAGCTGACAAATATTTTCATTCCAAGAAAAGAACATTTGTTTTAAACAATGTTCTTACTCCTGGAGGAAAAGAAAGGTAAATTCCAAAGTGATGCACATCCTGGGGAAATAGTTTGCCAAATTATATGACATTTTTCTGTTCATGTTTAATATCATAAAGGAATGAATATGGGTGACATGAAACCAAGTAAAGCAAGATTCTTAGAATAATGGAATACAAAATCAGAACAGTGCCTCAGAGTTAAGTTGATCTAACTTCCTTTATTCCTGATGAGATCTGAAACCATAAGATTAGTTACCCAAAGTGACCAAGTTTGTAACAGACTGGAAGTTAGAACCAAAATTTTAAAATTTCTGTTCACAATCCTTTCTAAACAATATTGCAATATTCAAAGAATTTTCTATCAGCATCTGTTTTTATCTGCCCACAAATTTCATTATTTATTTTTTGAGGCATACTCTTGTTATGTAGCCCCAGGTGACAAGGTACCCCCCCACCCCACTGATTAACAAATTTGGTAGCCCACCTGGTTCTATGGGAGTATAATAAATTCAGGAAATAATAAAAAATCATTAGATTTGCAGTGTGGCTATTTGGAGATGGTCCCTATGTGATGTGGAATTAGGTCATAGCCCCTAAATAGAGGCCATGGGGACCATGGCATAGATGAACTCTGGGTTGCATTGGAGATCCCAGGAGATGCCAAGATTATGGGATAGCTGACAAAGAGACCTACTGGCCTTGGTGGATTGCTCCTGGGCTGGAAGTAGCTCAGTTGGAGGGGTGGAATTGGAATCCCAGACACTTTGTCAATGTTACAGATGTTGAACTTGGAGCTATAAGATTTGATTAAGATTTTATAAGATTTTGTTTTAGAACATATATTGATTCAATCTTCCCTTGTTATGCCCAATGCAATTTTTGCAGTGTGAATATTTAGTCTGTGTCAGTATTTTATTTTGATTTTTCTAGGACAATAGTTAATAGACCTGGGACTACAGTGATACATGAATAGAGTTGGAACTGATAAAAACTATGGGGACTTTGATGTATAGAATGACTTGCATTTTACATGATGGATGGTCACAGTTTAGGGGCATCAAGGGCAGAATGTGGTGATTTGAATTGGGTGTTCCCCATAAATTCAAATGTTTTGAATGCTTGGTTCCCAGCTGATAGCAATTTGGGAGGTGGAGCCTTGCTGAAGGAGATGTGTCACAGGGAAGGGGGTTTAGGAGTATTGTATTGAGCTTTTCTTTGCTAGAACTCAGCTCATTCTCCTGTTGCCATTGTCCACCTGGTATTGATAAGGAGGTGATGCCCCACTCTGCTCTAACTTATTTCCCCTGGTATAATTGAGATTTCCTTCAAAACTATAAGCCAAAATAAATCCTTTCCTCCTTTTAGGTGCTTTACATTGTCTGTTTGTGCCAGCAATGCAAAGGTAACTATGACATGTTAAGTTCTCAAAAAAATCCCTTCCATTGTAAGGGGAAAAACACATGAGCACTTATTTTTATAATGTCTCTGAAGACAAGTCTTTACCATTTGGAATTTATTGAATTATTTAAAATTTCTATGTACATATTTAGATCATAATCACTCCCATTACCTTCTCTGTTCACCCTCACCTCACCTCCTACTGATCACTTACTTCTCAACCAATCAATCTTCTTCGTTTATGTCTTTGTATGTGGAAGAGGGAGAGGAGTGGAGAGAGAGAGAAATTGAAAGAGAGAGGAGACCAACTGAGTCTAATTGGGTTTGCTTGCATGAGCATGGAGGAGGAATTATTTACCAGAGCTTGTGAAACTCACTACAATTTGCCAATGGAAGCACCACCAGAGAAAATGTCTTCTCCTTCCCCAGCAATCATTGACTGCCAATAACTTCTCAGAGAGGGATGAGAGCCTCATGCACCCCTCCTTCTCCAATGACAGAATGTTCTCAAGCCTCAAATTATGCAGGAAATTGCAGTCATTTTTAGGTTATGAATGCAGCAGTGATATCATATGTGTAAGTCAGCATGCCACAACACTCTGCCCTCTCCTCTAGCTCCTATATTCTTCTTGCCTCCTCTTTGGCAATATTCCCTGAGCCTTGGATGAAAGATAAAGGCATTCACTTAGCAATGAGCACTCATACTCACTTATTCTAAATACTTTGATGAGTTTTAATTCTCCCCATTAGTCACAGGTAACTCTAAAAAGAAATTTTCCCCATCAAGAGGAGGGAAATGGGGACATCTTCACAAGATTTGCTGATACAATGTATATACTTATTTATAATAAAGGTATTAAAAATTTCTGACCAAAACTGAGAGAAAAATTAACCTATGAGTATAAACATAATCATCTAGAGGGCACTATTAGAGGTCATATTCATTTAACCAAAGAATAGTAGTAGCTTCCCTCCTTGGGTCTTTGACCTCCACAGTGACAGGTTTTGGAACAGGTTCTCACAAACTACCAGGCATGAATTCTGTCCCATAGAGAAGACTGCAGATCTAATCAGAAAACAGTTGTTTATCTTCATAACAGTCACACCACTCTTGTAGTTAGCTTCCTTTTGCTGATACAAAACACCTGACCCAAAGCATCTGATAACAGGATAGTTTTATTTTAGCTTTCAGTCACAAGTAAAAGGTCCATGATTAGCCCGGCATGGTGGCACACACCTTTAATCCCAGCCCTCGGGAGGCAAAGGTAGGAGGATCACCATGAGTTCAAGGCTACCCTGAGACTACATAGTGAATTCTAGGTCAGCCTGGGCTAGAGTGAGACCCTACCTCGAAAAACAAAAAAACAAACATTAAAAAGGTCCATGATGGCAAGGGAAAGCATGACATAAGCAGAGGGTGGGCATCACCTCTTCCACAGCAGATAGAAAATAGCAGTAGGAGAGTGAGATCAATTCTGAAAAGGGGAATCTGGCTATAACACACCAAAATCCACCACCAACAACACACTTCTTCTAACAAGACACCACCTCCAAAATTACCATCAGCTGAGAACTAAGCATTCAAAAGCCATTAGTTTAAAGAGGCCACCTGACACCCCATAAACTATGACCACACATAATATGCATTCTGTCTAAATTTAAAGTCCCTATTTTTTTATTCCCAAACTGTTTGAACAATCTCATGGTTCTATGTCTCTTTACTGTCAGCCATAAAATCAAAAACACATAATGACACAGAATAACACTACAAAAGATGGCATAAAAAGGCAACGATGAACCAATGCAAGATTTAAAACAATGACGGCAGATATCACATCCTCTAGATTCAAGTCTGACATCTGTAACCAGTTATAAAGTCTCCGAGGTTCTACTTCTGGCCTTCCAGCTGGACTGCTTGTAGCCTAGGGAACAATCTATTGAAAGACAGCAGCCCTTCTTGAAAGCTGTCCCATGGTCCTTTCATGTCTAAAAACTACTAGGGTCTCCACTGAAACCCATGGTTCATCCATGTCCTAGCTTCCATTGCCTCTACTAAGGGATGAAGACCTTCCTCCACATGACTTAGGGGCCAACTTCAAATAACTGTATTACAAATTCCAATAACCCTTTCTTTCCTGAATTTGTTAAAAATCCCATAGTACCAGGCTTGCTACCAAATTTGTTACATCAGGAAGATAAAGCTGGCTTTGAAGAGCAGGACATGCCTTCAGCATTCAGGCCCCTTGCTTTCAAAAGAGTCAAGATTCTTTCTGTCATCCAATGTAGAACAGCTGGCCCAATCACAATGGAACTAATCTCTCCAGAAATATAGCTGAATGGGCAATGTCTCCATCCCAAAATTTAATTTCTTTTTGCCCTATCTTTCTGCTCATACCAGCACATTTTTATGCAATGCAACCCTGCACAAATTCTCAGGACATGGGGAAAATATAGTAGCCTCTCATAGCACACTGTCTTTATCCCAGTCTAGGCAAAGCTCTTCCTTCCCCTCATAAGTGAAGCCTATACCATCCATAGTTCTTTCTGCATTTAGGTCTCTCAACTCCAACCAGAATAGTCCATCAAGCTTTGTTTATGGTACTGGAGGGATTCTCTCAGAACAAAGTTTTAAATCCTTCCACATTCCTCATGCAACACATTTTTAAAAAAAGGTCAAAATCAACACAGCCAGGTTGATAATAGCAATGACTTTATTCCTGGCACAAAAAAAAATTAAGAAAATCAATTTAGCCCAAAGTCTCAAGGGGAAATTTCATGATATTAGAGGACAGCTAGACATCACCTCTGCCACAGTAAGTGGAACACCATATCGAGTGGCAAGTTAACACGAACACTGGCAAGCTAGGGACTAATAAACCTCAAATTCTACCCCAGCAACACACCTCCTCCAGCAAAGCTCCACCTCCATATTGCCACTGGGAAGCAAGCTGGAAAGCAACCTGTAAGGCCACATAAGTTTATAGAGGACACCTGATTCAAACCACTATAGACACATGTTGCCTGGCAGGGAGTATTGTAGCATGCTGGGTCAGATGTGATCAGGAGTTTTCTCCTCTAGTTGACTGCACTATGAAAGCTAGCCAGCAACGAGGAAGTTTCACGTAGACACTAGAGGGAGGCTGCTTAATGTCAGCTCTTTCAAACTATTGAGATGCTCTTTCCTAATGGAAAAATCAACAAATTCCATCTTTGAGTGATGTAGTCATCGGGAAACAGTCAACATCCTTTACTCCTTAAAATGGATAACTTACCAAATATCATAGTCCTTTTGCCACATGGATTTTTAACACAAATTTGCTATATGGAAAATATGAAAATTAATCAACTTTAAATCTTGTTAACTATGTCCAAAGGTGGTAAGTTTTACTGATGCCTTTATTTTAAAAAGGTTGAATTAGCAACACAGGCAATAATAAAAGTATCTATTATGTAGAAAGTACAATTCTTCTTCACTTTGAGAAAACACAATATAGCAGAGAGCCTGGTTAAAAATGCAGACAAATGGTATTTACTTGATCATAGCACTTTCCATATAAGTATGCAAATGTTTGTAAAATAAGATTTCTTGACATAAGATTAAATTTCAATTCATTCATCTTTATATATATATATATGCAAAAACATTGTAAAAATAGATACCAAATTTAATAGCAAAAATTACAAAATTATCCAAAAACTATTAAAACTTCCATTCATTAGAAAAGGCCAAAAAGTGAGCAGAAAGATAAGATATATTTTGAAAGAATATATTGGCAATATAAATCATTACATTTAAGAGAAGAGATGAAACACTCTTGGCCTATCATCTAGGCCCCAAACGATACCCTTGAGAAAGTGGCAAGATAAACAAGAGACCTATCACCACAGCAAGTCAGATAACCCAGGAAAGGTCAATGGAGACAAGACACCAATGATGCCCAACACAACCCAAAGCAGAAGTCCAGAAACACTTAAGATCTCAACAATAAAGCAGAATTAAAACTCACCCACCATGATTCAGGGAGCTGAGGGGACAGAATGAATGTAAGAGCCATGGTGGGGGAGAATATCCAGAGACATCGCCCCCCCCAACCCTGTCAGCAACAATGCACAAATTGGGCAGGGGGGACTGGCTACCTCTAGAGCAATTCATAACCTCCTACCCCATGGACTGATCCAGCATGCCCACCAAGGAGGATCCCCAGTGGAATGGGGACAGGAAGGAGGTAAATGGGGTACCATTGCTCATAAAATGCATCTAATTATGGATCATAAAGATATTAATAAAGAGATTATTGACCTATATTAATAACACTAACAACTTAAAGGAAAACATGTAGGTCAGACAATAGATGGTGTGCCATTCTCTGGGAGACGACCAATAGGATCTTTCTCTAAGAATTAGGAATATATAAAATGATAAGTAGCAAAGAGATCAATTTAGTGAGTTATCCTCCAGCAAAGAGCAAAGAAGAATCAAAAACAAAGCTTGGAAGCAGCAGGAAGAAAGAAGCAAAACTGAGAAACCAAACTACTCAGTGAAGGGTGTGACAAATTAAAGATACTTCAAGCGTTGGACTCTCCTCTTCCACTGAGACAGAGAATACAGAATGGGCTTCATATGCTTTGAACAAATGAGTTTATGGAAAATGATGTTCTGATCACTTGAACTTTATCTTCGAAGAGCAAGAGTTTCCCCTTGTTTCTTCTTTTCTTGGTGTCTTGATAGGACATGTAAGTCTACTCTACCCTGCCAGAGTCATAGTCAACCTGGAGGAGCACAAAGTCACTGGATATGAGAGTGAAGAAGACTTCTCCCGTGTCCAGCCCTGTTAAGTCTGCAGGCAGCTTTAGCCCAAGCTATTCTCTGAACAAAATCCTATGGGAGATTCTGAGTTTGCATTAGCCATCTATCCCAGAAACTAAAAGGTACATGAAAAATAACAGGAAGTTATTGTGTAAACTTCTCGAGTAGTTTGTTGCACAACAATCAATAAGGAGGATAAGGAGGGAGGAGAAAGTGAGAGTAATTCTCCTAAGAAGAAACAAAAGTGAAGCTGCATTTGAGTTTTGCTTCAGTGTAACATGGAGGTCATTCCAGAGCCCTTAACTCTTTGGGGGGGGGGCTTTGGGTAAATTTTTTGATTGCCCAAAGCAGAGGAAGGACCTATCCAAATAACTTTCTGAGAGACATTGACTACCAACTGTGGTTGTCTTATTTCTGGCTTCATTTAAAGCAAGGCCAAAATAATGTAGAGAGTTTTCCCCCCTGATATCTCCCCCCCATAAAAGTCTATTGTGATCCCACAAATACACTCGATTTACATAATTGAGGCTGTCCAGCTAATTTTAGGAAAATTACAACTTTGTGAAAAATAACTGTTATACAGTAATTATGGCAGAGATGTTCTTCTTTGTGTCGGGTACAATGAAATCAGAAGGTTTAAAAATTAAGAACAAGTGACTCTACACTCTCAATGTCATTTTTTAAAATGAGAGAGGGCTGTTAAGAAACGGCTTTGCATGTTAATTGCAGAGCTCGGGAACATTCTATGTTAAGATATATGGTTTTCAACCTTGTTAAAAGAAATATTGAAAGAGGGAAATTGATTTTTCCCAGAAAATTCGCCTGTCACACTCCAAGATAAGTTACTGTTATGTGTGTCCATTAAATAAGTATATTATATGAAAAATCACACTCCAGAAAAAAAGTTCAGTCAGCACTGACCTCGGCTAGGATTTATACAATCTCTTACTTCAAGAAATCAAGGTTTATTGCATTGATTCTCTTTAATGTTCAATGAAACTAGTTGTGAAGTAGGTAGTGTATAAGAATACATTCTCCACTGCTGTGGAGAAGTTCTGTTAATTGCCTCAGAAAGAGATTCTTGGAAATATAATATGTATAAAAAGAGAAAGAAAAAAATCAATATCATCTATATTCAAAATCTGACAATGAGCAAAATCTTTGGTAGAGAAAATCAGTGAGAGAATGAAAAAATTCCTCCCAGAGCTCTTCAAACTGGTTCTAGGTATTACATTCCTCTGAGAGTCTGGGAATGAGTGAAAAAGGATGGGAAAGCTTAGTTGGAAGGGCTCTACTCTTCCCTGAGCTCACATGCCCCAGGCCCTTGAAATAAGGTAGGCATCTCTGCCTCCTGGCCTTAACTGATCCTAAAATTTCATTTTGAAAAAAAGTAACTTAGAGTTAACTTAAATACTTAGGTTATATGTCCCTAGAATCCAATGGAGGATGATTCTTCAAGGGCACCAATGAGGAAGAGAGGAAGACTGGGTAGGGGTGAAGTCTGAAGCATGAAGTAAAACCCACCTAGTTTATCCCTGGCATAGCTGCCCTGTTTTTCTGAGGTTCTCAGCAAGATGAAATTGGCCCACTGTAGAAAGCACCTCCCATGCCGACATCAGGACCTGAGTCTGCCTGCCCCCCTGTCCCCCATAATAAAACTGGCAGGTGAGCTAGCCTGGCAAATGCAGGAGTGAATAACCAAGAGGTCCTACCTCAAGAGGGAAATTGAGGACATACTTGAATTTGTCCTTTGACCTCCAAAGGTGAGTCAAGGCACATATGTAACTGTACTCACACACATAAACACATGCTGTGCATATGTAACACACCATGGAGAAGAACATACTGCCTCTTTTGATTTACTTCAAATGGAAAAGAAACTGGGGTATTTATTCACAACATTATTTTATCCCCAGGGACAGTAATTCTCCATAAATTCTAGCTTGCAATGTCCACAGGCCAAGATTTAATTTTTTTTCTTTATTCCTTGCATATCCATGCAAACATCCACACATATTGCTCACACTTGGCTATTTAGGCATACATGGATGATTAAGTTGTAGCATTGGGGTAGTTTATTAAGTTTAATAATCTCTTTGGGTACATTTTACTTTTGCTTTGAAAGAGTAACATTTTAGATTGGATTTAAAGTAACATGGAGGAAAGTCTATGCCAGTTATACATTTAACAGTAGTATCAAGAATATGCAAATAAATAAAAAACCTAAGCAATAAAAAATCAAGCAACCCACTCAACAAATGTGGCAGTGAATTGAACAGAGTTCTCAAAGATAGAAATACAAGGTGTCAATAAACACCAATAGAAAAGATGTTTATCTTTAGCCTTCATAAAAGTGCAACTTGGAAGGACTTTACATTTACATTTCATTTCACTCCAATCAGAATGACCACAAATGGTGGTGAGGATGTGGGGAATGAGGAACTTTCACTCACTGCTGGTATCAGTGCAAAGTTGGACAAGCACCATGACAATCATCAGTATCAAAAGTCCTCTCATTGTTGGCCCACTAAACAATGTAACTCATTATGGACAATAAAAAACATACAAAAAAAGTCCTCAAACCTTTGAAACTAGGTCTGTGATCTGATCCAGCAACTTCAGTCCAACTACCTGCCAATTTTGTCACTGCTCCATTCACAATAGCTAAGAATTGGAATCAGCCCAGATGTCCATCAACTGATGAATGGATCATGAAGATGTGGTACATATACACAATGGAATTCTACTCAGCAATGAAAGAACAAAATCATGACATTTGTAGGAAAATGGTTGGACTTGGAAAAATTCATACTGAATTCAAACAGACTTAGAAAGAAAAAACACCAGATGTTCTTTCTCATATATGGTTCCTAATTTGGAACAGATTAATTTGTTTGAAAGTTGTAGCAAACATCAACAGATCTGGCAAGGAACTAGAATGTGTCTAGGAGAGAAAGAAAACCTGGAGAGGTGAAAGGAGGAGTGTCATGGTTTGATCCAGGTGTCTCCCACAAACAAATGAATGTGTTCTGATAGATCAATCCTCAGCTGATGGCAGTTTGGGTTTTACAATCTCAATGAAGCTGTGTTGTCAGGGGTGGGTTTATGGGGTTATAAATCAGCTTCCCCTTGCCAGTGTTTGGCACACCTTCCTGCCACTGTTTCCAGTGCTGTGGTGGAGGTGATGTCCAGCCCTCTGCTCATGCCATTATTTTCCCTGCCAGGATGGAGTTTCCCCTGGAGTCTGTAAGCCAAATAAACCCATTCCTCCACAAGCCGCATTTGTTTGGGTTCTTTCTGCGCAGCAACTAGAAAGCTGACCGCAACAAGGAGAGACACGTGGAGGGAGAATAGAGGGTGGCAGGGTCCTGGAGGGACGGGGAGAAGGGAGGGAAGAGGAAATTACAAATAACTAATGGCAGCATGGGTCAGTACCACAGTGACCTTCCTCCTGGTACCTGGTTAGCAAACCAAAAGATGTCACCTTTAATAAGAGATGGGATGAAGTGGGCAATAGCCTGGGCTGCAGAGAGCAGGGAAAGTTTAATCACAAATTCATAGACTTTGGTAGTAAATCCCAGAGTTGGAATTATGTTAACCCTCACAGTGATCTGTTGGTCAGGGAAACCAATGAGCTCCCCCCAAAAATGTAAGCCATTATCAAAGCACTTGGATACCAACCAGAGCTAAATGATAAGACCCTATTGAAGATATCACATGATGCAAACACAGGACATTGTGAGATTATGCTGAACCTAACATGGAAGCCACTTAACTGATGGCTACACTCACAGTGCTAGGAAGTGTTATGGTATCTGCTGGGGGATAATAGTGTCCAACAGCATGAATAAGCACAGGATCTTGCAACGTACAGAATCAAGTAGCCAGGCAAGATGGTCACACACCTGTGCAGTAGCAGCATGAAGCCTATGCAGGAAATTAACAGCTCTGTGATTAGTTAAGAGGCCCTCTTAGTGGGAGGGAATTCATACCTGGTACTGAGAACCAAGTCAAAATCCTATAGATAGAATCTAGAAAGAAGCTCTCACTGCTCTAAGAAGAGAGTGTATATTTATCAAAAAGTCTCTTAAATAACTATGCTTATTCCCTTTAATTCAGGCTGTTTTCACTCTTAGCTGAAAAATCTGATGGGCTATTTTTTTTAACCAAATGGATATGGCAGTGAATGGCAAGGAGAACCTAGACCCATCAGTATTACAAGAGGAAAAAAAAAAAGGACTGCCATCACTACCAATTCCCAGGTGTCATTACAGAGGAAGTGGCAATTTAACCTTGAGGGCTGCTGTCTCTGCTATTCTCAAAACCTCCTCCCAGGAGATGGAGGTGAACACTTAGGAGACTCCAAACTCATCAAAGCAGAAGTACAGAGGATGCAGACAGCTTAACAAAATGGAGACTTAGTACAGTGGCCAAGGCTCAAGGAACATTGTGGAAGAGAGATTATAGGACCTACAGGATGTGAAGGACAATGCTAAGGCATTGCCTCTCCCCCACAGAGACTGAATGGTGCACTCATGATGCCTCCCTGAATAGTAATTACCCCCGAGGAGGGTCCTCAGTCATGAGAGTAGGGGAGGGGGCATATAAGACTATGAAATGATGGGAAAATTATCAATGTATTATATATTCCATAATTAATTTGAAAAATGAGTCTGGGATTGAATGAATCTTATTTTTCAGTCTTTCAGTGAAGTAAATTATAACAACAAACTTCATGATATTTACTCTTCCACGTGATCCTAGAATATGACCTACTTCATTGTAGCATCAAGCTACTTTTAAGTTTATTCTTTTACACTATGTGAAATGCATTTTTTTAAATAAAATACATGGACTATTTATTTGAGAGAAATAGACAGAAAAGAAGAAGCAGACAGTGATGATGAGAATGACTGCACAGGCCTCCTGCCACTGTAAACAAACTCAGGATGCATGTACCACCTAGAGCATCCGGCTTTAAGTGGGTACTGGGTTATTGAACCCAGGCCATCAGGCTTTGCAAGCAAGTGCTTTTTATATCCAAACCATCTCTCCAGTACCAAGTTTTCTCCTTTATAACATCATAGGTTAAATTATTCTTTTGCAGTTGTTTGGTTTTATGCAGTAAACTTCTTTCATAAGATACATTTTGATATTTTCCTAATTTGAAGCAACTTAAATATTTATCCTTTAATTACAATGAATTAAACTTTTGAGAATTGTCATTTTTAGGATCTTTAAAAAATCTGTTTATTTTAGGATTATTGATCTTTTGTTCTTATTTGAGTTTAAGAACTTTTTAATCTAGAAATCCATGGAATATATAATTTCAAATTCATTGACAAAGAGTGAGTAGATATAGAAAATATGTCATAAAAGATCGATTTCTCCTTACTATTGCAGTTCTAGTCCCCAGTGATACTTAGAGATGAACATGTTTCCTTCGTGGTATCTCCTTCTCACAAAGAACATCTTTCAGTTCAAGGCTTTTGTATTGATCTTCTAGTCACCTCCTTACCTAGAGATTGACTCACTTTCTTTAAAGATTAATGTCAGCCACACCTTTAATCCCAGGCAGAGGTAGGGAGATTACAGTGAGCTCAAGGCCACCTTGAGACTATAGAGTAAATTCCATGTCAGCCTGGGCTAGAGTGAGACCCTACCTTGAATACCCCCACAAAAAAAGGAATAAGGCAAAAAGCTCTATTTCACACAAGAACTAATGAAACATCTAACTCATTAAACTTTTCTTTTTAATAATAAGGTAACTTATCAGTCAACATCTTGCTTTAATTGTGGTTATTTCATTACTTATATGTCTCCTACAAAACCGATAGATTCCTAGCCCCTCTTGGTTTCTTGACTATGTATTTCCAGGATCTGATCTAATTGTTTTAATGTCTAGGCATTTTTTTTCTGAGTGGCTGATTATATAAATATTTTTAAAATTATTATTGGTTATAGATTTTATTTAAATGAATCAGATTAATTTCTCTTTATAATTTTTTTGTTTTTTAAAATATTTTTATTTATTTATATACAAGGAGAGAGAAGAAGAAGAGAGAGAGAATGGACATGTCAGAGCCTTTTGCAACTACAACCACCAGACACATGTGTCACTTTATGCATCTGCCTTTATGTGGTTACTGGGGAACTGAAGCTGAGCTATCAGTCTTTTTCATGGAAATGCCTTTAAGCACTGAACCATCTCTCCATTTCCTCTCATTATACCTCAGATTAGGAGATACTGGGGCCCTTTTCATGACATGTATTGTTATTTTTCTTCAAATAAAATATTTCTTTTATTGAGTCTTTAAATATTTCCCAGTAATTTGTTCTGGCTTCTACATAAGGACTATCATTACTGATTTCAAGTATCTCTATTTCCTGTACACTACGGTTTCTAGGATCCTTTTCATTGATTGTGACATTAGACAATGCTTCTAAATTTCATTCTCTAACCCAATATGTCAGTTTTCTAACATATCATTTCTGACTTGCTGCTGCGGTATGGATTCTAACTCTACCATTTCATTATCCATTCTTCTGAAATCCACACTTCTATATCTAAGCTCCTTTATCAGCTGAGAATTACTTCAATCCTGGCTGCCATATTTCCTTAAATATGTTTATGAGTCTTTGGTAATATATAGAGGCATCATTTTTCTCTGAGCTTTCAGGTGCTGTGCAATAAAATTAACTTACTTTTTGTAATAGCCTCTAAACATTCCACAGCGTATACACATCGTTTTTAGTCTTTCTTTCAAATTCTCTTGGTGATGCATTTCAGGTTGTTTACAGACCTCTGTACACGCAATACTGCAATTAAAATGCATATAGACTTATTTTGTTACTATTATATTTTCTGAAGTGCTTAGTCCTAAAAGTGGGAAATACCACGTTTTTCACATACCATTACCACTACTCACTCCTCTCAACCTTGTACTTTAGCTATTTGCTGCTTCTCATTATTTAGCTCTCTTTTCCAAAATTCTAAGCACCTTTAGGCATTTCCACTTAGCCTCTTTTTATTCTTTTCCTATGAATTGACTACAATGCTTTCTATACCTGTTGATAAGCATCATTTGTACATTAGAAAACAGTTGCTTCTTTTCTGTTACATACACTATAAATGTTTCCCTAGATTCCTTTTATAATCTACTTATTATGTTTTGCTATATTAAGCAGAAATTTATTAATATGTAGTCAAATCTATCAATTTTCTTTTATTCTAGGATTCCATCTCATAAAAATGTAACATGCTAAAGTTACTGCTCGTCACTGTTTCATGACTGTGACATAATCTCTGAGATAATCAACTTAAAAAATAAAGAAGGCATATTTAAGCTGATGGGTTCACTGATTTCTTTCATCACTGCTTTGGGGCCTGTGGTGCTGTTACAGCATTAGCACATGTGGAACATGCCACTCAACCCATGGTGACTGGAAACAGAGGTCTCTCCTGCAAGGCACGCCTCCAATGACCTGACTATCTCCCTCTCTGACTTACCTCTGAACAACAGGGCAGTGAATTGATGAACCATGTCTTTAACACATGGGATTTGAGGGATATTTATATGAACCAGAACAATTATATAAACATTTCCCTAAAGTGTCTGGATATTTTTTGTTATTTTACTTTTGTGCTTGGTTCTTTAAACTTCATGGAATGTATTTAAAGAAGCTTTGAACTCCACCATGGTTGTTCCAGACAAACGGAAAATCATGGCAGGGACATTTAGCATAGCAGCCATCATTTTAGCACTGAAAGCTCATATTTATCATCTATTAAGGCTTATCATGCTTGGATCTATTTGAAGATTCTCTGCTCGAATTCCACAATAAATTCTTCTGGTCTTATCAGACTATCATATTATTTTGATTCCAGGAAAATATGTAAATAATTTATATTACAATTTGCATATTTATTCTTTTTAATGAACTTTAAAATAGCAACCTCCAAATTCAGATTCTGATTTAAGTTGCATTAACTATGTGTAATTTAAAAATAATTCTAGGAGATTACCATTTAAAAATGTCTTTGCATATATATGTCTTCTCAAATTAAAAAAAAATCAGATACTTTCGCAGTATATTTTACCCATAATGCATTGATCTATAACTTTGGTCATTACAGCAACATAACAAAAATCTATCCAGTACTCACCCACACACATACCAAGACCTGGTGACCAACATTCTACTCTCGACTTCTTTGAGCTCAATTGTTGTAGATTCTACCCACAAATGAGTTACTGGAGTTTACCTTTCTGTGCCTGGCTCATTTCATTTAATATAATGTCATCTGGGCTTATTCTGGATTCACAAATAAAGGGATTCCTTTTTTTGTATTTTATTTTTTGGGGGGTGTTCCTTCTTTTAAAGACCAAATAGAGTTTGACGTGTGTGTGTGTGTGTGTGTGTGTGTGTGTGTGTGTGTGTGCACTCATGCATTCTTTTTCCCCAAACACCCATATCTATGATGAACACTTAGGTGGATCCTATGCCACAACTCTTGTGAATAATGCTGCAGTGTGCAAAGAAGGGCAGATTTACCAACAAACTGACTTAATTTTCTGATGCTATTCATGATAACATATATAATATATGCTAATTATGACACATAAGCATATCATAATTAAGATATTTTAAGTTCCCAATACATTTTGCATCTAAACTACCCACCACTGAGCCTAGCAGCACAAACCATTGTTTGCCCTTCTGACCATGTGGAGGAACAAGAGCTGCAGCTTTGAGAGAGGGTACAGCCTATCAGCAGCCTAGGGGAGATCAGAGTCAGACTCAGAACTAGAGTCCACTGAATATGTGTCGCTTTTGCCATAAGAAATTCAAAAGCTATGTCATATTTCAAATATATGTCTCATATATATATGTATATATATATATGTCATATATACATGTATGACACATATGATATATACATTATATATATGTGATGAAATTAGAAGAGAGACTATTTGGGAAAATGAATTTTAGGAGATTACTTGTCACAAGTGTATGCACAGGTTATTTTCAGTGATGTAATCTTGTGTTTCTATTTTTGCTTTTGTCACCTGTGCTTTTACAAACATTTTCTGAAACTCTTGCTAGCACTTTGCAGTACACTTTAAAATAAGGCAGTGTGACACCTCCACTTTGTTCTTTTCACTCGAGATTGCTTTGGCTACTCCAGATCATTACTGACTCCATATGAATTCAAGGTTTTTTTTTTTTCCTAGTTCTGTGGGGGGGGGGAAGAGCTGTTGACTTTTATTGAGCATTTCTTTGACTGCTTTAGGTATTATTGACATCTTAATTCCACCACTCCTGGAGGGTGGAATGTCCTTCCATTGATTTGTAGCTATTGCGAATGGAATTACTTTTTTTTTTCATTTTTATTTAGATAATATACTTTTGAGTGTACAGAAATGCCACTGATTTTTGTATGTTGATTTTACATTCTGCAACTTTTCTGCATTCCTTTGTCACCTTGAAGAGCTATTTGGTGGAGTCTTGAGTGTTTTCTACCTAAGCTACGGTGTACAAAGAGAGAAAATTTAGCTTTTTTCCACCCAATTTGGATGCCTTTTATTTCTCCCTCTTGTCTAAAGTTATGACTAGGAATTCCAGCACTTGTGATATAAGTGGCCGCAGTCAGAAAGACTGTTTTGTTCCAGATGTTAGAAAAAGCTTTTCATACTTCAGCATTCTGATGATTTTGGTGATATATTCCTTGTATATGCTTTTAATGTGCTGAGGCTCATAGCTTCTATAACAAATATATTTTTTCATAACAAAATTTTTGAAAGTGGTCACCCAGAAAAGATTTTGAATTTTATCAAATGCTATTTTTTGCAACTATGGAGAATACCATAGGAAGTTTCTCCTTCATTTTATTAATCTGATATTATAGACTTGCGTATAGTATGTGACTCTTGCCTCCCGGAGGTAGATTCCCCTTGATCACAGTGAAGGACCTTCTTAGTGTTCCAGTGAATTCAGTCTGTAGCATCTTTCATGGGACTTTTGCATCTATGTTTATTAGGGATATAGGCCTGTATGGAGTGTGGACTAGGGAGGTCAGCCTGGAGACTGAATCTATTTGAGGGTGTGGCTAGGGAGGCAGGTGATCCCCAGTGGGACAACCCATTTGCCTAATCCACAGGTACCAGGGGAAGACAAGTTTTAGGTGTCAGAAAAAGCCTTGGTTTACTCCTCTCTCCTTTCCCACAGCAGAAGTTATCTGTCAGTATTATGCTGCATGGGGCCAGGGAAGGTACATGGATATATGAAAGTGTCCTCCTGTCCTCATTAGTACTTATACACATTTTCTTATTTTAGTGCTTCATGCCTAAACCGGTTTCTCACTTGTTCTCCTTAGTTCTTAGAAGATAGTTTTACTGCCAAGTATTTGAACTGATGTTTGTTGAGGGTCCAACGCCAGTCTTATTCTGCCATTGTTCGTTCAGGTTATTTATATATTTTCATCTTCATTAGGATGACTAGCATTTTATTTTCTCATTGTTGGAACAAACATTGCACACTGAAGCATATTACAAATAAGTCACTGCTCACATCTATGATTTGTTTTTGTAGCAAAAAAAGTATTTCACATTCACCATAAAAGACTTGGAAAGCACAGGAACTCTGAAGCATGAAATAAAGTCTTCAAAGGTCAATTGTAAATCTACCTTCTGGAGATGATTTCAGGGTAAGGTTTTGTTGTATGTATTTTTGTAGAATTTCCTTCTTCTTCTTCTTCTTCTTCTTCTTCTTCTTCTTCTTCTTCTTCTTCTTCTTCTTCTCTCTCTCTCTCTCTCTCTCTCTCTGTTCACGTACATGTGCACACAGAGTTATAGAAAGAGTATCTAAGTACAGGTACCTTTCAGGCTTGTGATGACTGATGTTCACTGTTAACTTGACTGGATTCACAATTAGCTCTGAGAGTGAAGTAGCACCCTGCTGAGGATGATTCCAGAAAGATTTATGCAAGGGAAAAATTCACCCGCAAATGTGGGCAGCACCATTTCATGGAATGGGGAGTAAATAAAAGAAGCAAAATGGACTGCTATCTCTCCCTTTTTTTTTCTTTCTGGCAAGCATGGTGCTCTGTTCTCTGTTCCACTGTGCCCCGGACAAAATGCAGAAAACGCTCAGAAACTGTGATCCATCATAAGTGTCTCCTCCTTACCTTGTTTTTGTCACATATTTTGTCTCAGCAACACAAAAGTAACTAACACAAAACACTTTCACACCATTGTACATCAGTGTGCTTTTATCCACAATTTGGTTTCTGTTTGTTTCAATGGACACATCATAAGTGCCCTCCCCAATCTCTTAGACCCAGTGTTTCCAACATACTCTTCCTTCAGCCTCAGGCACCACACTGTTAAGTGACTATGTGGGAACCAGCCCAAACCAAGTGCAGACAGATCCTTTCACAAATGCCACTTGTTGAAGCACACACATTACCTCCATCTTCTCTATGCTGAAGAGACAGAAGTGCAACCCAGACATTGGGAGCAGTTCACACACCCAGGGGTGATAGTGAGGTTCTGACCAGGGGTAAACAGAAGACTAGCCAGCCGGAGTCCGGAGGTAGATTATCTCTCAACTCTTTCCTTGGAGATCCTGTTCCAAGACATGGTTTTCTGGAACAGTGAGCCTGAAAGCAAGCTGCCACCAGTACAGAACACATCAGAGTCTCTCACTCTTCATTGCCTCATATCAACTGTTCTAGAAACTCACCTTCTAGGTGATAAAGTCTTCTCAGGATCTCTATTCTGTGGGTTCTGGGTTATACACTTGTGCAGTATTGAATCACATGGATATTTTTGCTACGTAACTAATTTCCCATTGATCAGCCCTCAAGTGTTTCCAGTATGGCTTACTGTAAATAGTTTCCATGTAACTATTGCTACACAAAGATATCTGTAAACATTTTCTGAGGATAAATTCTTAGACATTCAATTTTTGTAATTGTGCTATAAACATTTTTATGGGTGACGAACCTTGTGCAAATCACATCAGATTTATTTAACTACATGCTTTAAGTCAGCAAAGAAATTAGTTGGATATACATTTTGATGATAATTTGCTGTAGTTTAAGAGAGCAAACTTTTATAAACTATGCAAGAAACTATACCAAATCTCGAGTTCCTTGTTAAGGAAGAGAAATAAATTATAGAATAAGTAAAGTTCCCCTCTATGTTCCATGGGGTTTCTTCACTTTGCAGATAGACTGTGTTCTATCTATGCAGAATATTTTCTGCTTCCTGAAGGACAGTTTTATTTGTTTAAAGGGCACGGTTTCTCGTTATATACCAATATCATTTACACCTCAGAATCTTCATGGAATGCATTCACAAAACAGCAGTATAAAAGGGTCTTACTTCTTTTCAGTGCTCAGCAAAATCTTCATGGTCCCTTACCTTGTTACTGGGAATATGTATGTGCTATTTCATTTGCTTACTTCTCCACAACTCCATTCTGAGAAGGCACAGGTCTATTGTAGGAATATAGTACTTTACATTTGATCCCTGGACTGCTCATAATAGACTCAACAAATAATGCACACAAGCTACGTGTCTGTGTTCCATTATGTGTCTTCCCAGATGAGCATTGCTAAGTGTCTCACTGTAATGGGATATTTGAAGACCAGAGTCTGTGTGAGATCCCATATTTGAAAATGGAAGAAACCATACTTCTGTTTTCATACTGCGTTCTATCTTCATAAAATTTCAAATTCTACTTGTGGCTAACAACCTGTTTGTTCATGGCTCAGAAATTGTGTCAGTGTTTATCTATCCTATGGTGATACCCTAATTTTTTTTTATTTTAAAAATTCTATTTAATGGATAAAGTTGGATCCAAACTCAGATCCTTGTGTTCAAATCCTGGCTTTACCACTTATGGCTTTGATAAACTGCCTAATGTTTTATTTTCTTTACATATTATTTTAAAATATTTTATTTATTTATGGGAGAGAGAGAGAGAGAGAGAGAGAGAGAGAGAGAGAGAGAGAGAGAGAGAGAGAATGGGTGTGCCAGGGCCTCCAGGCACTGCATACAAACTCCAGACACATGGGCCACCTTATGCATCTGGCTACATGGGAACTGGGGAGTTGAACTCCGGTCCTTCTGCTTTGTAGTCAAATGCCTTAAGAGCTAAGCCCTAACATTTCCTTTTCTTTTTTTCCAACTCTTCATATGTGTGACTTAGAAGGATTCATGACACATGCTAGGCATATAATAAAATTAAAAATGTACTGAACATGGAAATAAGTTTTAATAACATAAAGTATATCTCATATTATATACTCAATTTATATGATCAATAATTACTCAATCTATTAATTTTGGATGTTCCACATGATGATATATTTTTCATCATAATCTAACCACATTTCACATTGCATCATTTTTTGTTTATTTTGCATTGCATCATTTTCGCACATAAATGATTGAACGGGATTTTATAATTACAGTTTTAAAATCACTCTCAATTTCAATTTCCAGTTTTCTCTGATTATTGGTTGAAGAGAAAAAGTATCATATGCCTCAAGTGCTTCAAAATACTTGCAAAAATATTATAGACTATCAACGATCCTCTTAGAATTGATAATTCTTCCCTCTTCACATCTCTTTATATCTTTATCACCAAAATGAAATTTTCTCTTCCATTGACAGGGAAACTGAGGCATGCTAGGAAACATTGTCAAATTCGTGTAGGAAAATAATTTAAACCAGAGATGGTCAAGTTCAGAGTACTTTTGTTCACATCATCTGGCCTCCAGCGTTCTCATGTTTCTCAATTGACCATGGGACAAGGAGCCCTGTGCAGCCCCTTAGAGAACACATGTGGACCTCAGTCTTCTTCTCCAACATGCAGGGCCAGATCAGAACTCTCTGGTCCTAAATTGTCTGGCACAAATCCCAGGTCTCTGAAATTTCATGTACTGCCTTGACACACTGCCCATCCAGAAATAAAGCTCCATGATGTCCTTTGGTTGAAGCCCAAAACTCTTAACCTTTCATTTTATCTTCTGTTTAAACACCTTTTTGTTTCTGTTCTTAGCAGTTAGATGTGTGTTTGTGTTCTGCCTTTTAAATTCTAAATCCCTCTGCTTTCTGATTGTCTTTTCCAGCCAATGGTCATTCTGGAAGTGAGAGATAGATACTTCTCTGAGTTCTCTGAAACAAATTCTGAAAGGAGTCGATGGCCTGGAAATTGAAACAATAAAAGTCAATTGTTATCAGCATCAAAGTGCATATAGAACCTACAATTTTACAAATGAATCAAAGCTATTGAAGATTCATGAATATTTAATCTCTTAATCTCAAAATAAAATTTATCTCACATATATGGAAAGCACTACAACAACAACAACAACAACACACACACACACACACACACACATATATATATATATATATATATATATATATATATATATATATATATATATATATATATATATATATATATCATAGCCAACAGAGGCTTCAGGTTGGTCTAGGCACATAGCTGATGCTGCTAATATGTATTAGTATTTTATAATGCCAAAAATAATTCAAGGCAGTTTGTATGCACTTAACTCATTTTATATTCCCAACAAACCCTGGAAATTCCATTACCATGTTAGAAAAGAAACTGAGTCACAATAAATTCAAGGTGGCTTAGCAGTGAAGAGCACCTGGGGCGGCCTGGGAGACTGCTTGAGCGTAAGTCTCCAGTACCCACATACATAACAGTGCATGGCCATGAGCATTTGTACCCCTTCTCCCACAGGGAGGAGAGACTTAGGAATCTTCAGACTCATAAAACAACAGTAAACTCCTGGAATATCAAGAGATTCCTGCTTAAGTGGAAGGCGGATATAATGGGGTGCCCAATGTTCTGCTCCAGCCAGCCAGTGCAGGCAAGTTCATGGGGGTAATGCAGAGGCACGTGCATATGCATACCACACATACACAGACACAACACAGACAAACACACACTGACACACACACAGGTGCACACACACACGCACATTAATCCATATAAATACTTATAAGAACACTTGGCTCAAAAGTGCATAATGCTGATCTTTCCCGAACACACATGGGGCATTTATAAAGAATAACCAAGTACATAAAGATTAGTGCAATTTAGTCAGAAGTTTATAACATGCACACACACACATACGAATATGAAAATAATAATCGGTGACAAAAATCAGTATTTGTTGCTAACATATTCTCACTAAAGAATCTTTTCAAAAATATAATCCAATATGAAAGAAAATAAACTCAAAACAATATCTGAATTCAATAAGGAATGGAGAATTTATTTATTTTATTCTTATTCATTTATTTTCAAGGAGAGAAAGAGAAAGAGAGAGAAAAAGAGAGAGAGAGAGAGAGACAGGAGACAATGGGCACACCGGGGCCTTTTGGCACTTCACAGATACTCCAGAAGTGTGTGTTACTTTTTTGAATCTGGCTTTATGTGGATATTGGGGAATGGAACCCAAGCTATCAGACTTTTCAAGCAAGAGACTTAACTGCTGAGCTATCTCTCGAGGGCAGAAATGGAGAATTAAAAAAAAAAACTTTCTTATGCAATTAAATGTGAATAAACTTTGAACAAATTAGTACCAATGTCTAATTTTCAGATGAAAGAAAATAAGGGCTGGGGAGATTGCTCAATGGTTAAAGGTACTTGCTTGAAAAGTCTGATGGTCCGTTTGATTCCCCAGCACCTACAGAAAACGAGACACAGAAAGGGGCACATGCATGTGGAGTTCCTTTGTAGAGGCAAGCGGTCATGGTGTGCCTATATTCACCCTCTACCTCAAATAAATAAGTATATTTTAAAATGATAAAAAGAAAAGTAAAATCAAAAAGATAATTAAAATATTAGAAGGCAACTGGATATATGCCAATGGGACATAATTTTGAAATGAGACATTCTAAAAATCTTTGCAATATTTCAGAGGAAGTTGAGCTTTGAGCATATTTAAAATGATGTTAAATATGATTTTGAATTTTAAGGCAAATGTTGGAAGGGAAGGCAATGTATTTTATATAACTAGAAGGAGAAAATTACATATATCAAAAAGAGAAAGCCCAAGTTATTTCAAATATCAGGAAACACCCCAAATAACTGATGCAAAATATATTTTTTCCAGAAATGATTATAACAACTTCTATTACACATACTTTCTTTTTTACCTGGTTTTGGTTTGTTTGTGCTTCTTGTCTGTTTGTTTTTTGTTGCTGTTTAGTATTTTAGAAGCAAGTTCTTGTGTAGCCCAGGCTGATCTAGAATCTTGTTGCTGAGGCTGTTCAATTTCTAATCCTCCTGTCCCACCCCCGCAGCCACACATGCCTTCTGAGCACACTGTTTTGTAGCTTCTCTCCACTGCTTTATCACTTGCTTACAATGAGGGCTGGTGTTTGCAGTGTAAGCTCTGTTCTCCAGGATTGATATGGCCATCGTTGTTTTGAAATCAGACCAGCTATGATTGCTCTAAGAGTATCCTCATGAGATTTGGCTCACTAATATTGCTTTGTAGCAGGAAGGGAGGGCTCTTGTGATGAGACGAGCCTTCATTTTTTTCACCAAGGATGTGTAAGTGGTTAATGGTTTCTGGGGGGGGTGGGCTAATTTATTTCAGTGGCATCATATAGATGTCAGTTCCCCTGTAGGTACCCCTCACCCATGCTTCGGTAAGTAATCCTCAATAAACTTGTTGGCTCACCAAGCTAAATTTGGGTGAAATCCTTTTCTTGGATTGTACTGTGCATCCAATCTGGGGTAAATAGCTATTTCATTGTCTCCCCAGGAAAAATGCATTCAACAGCTATAAAAATAGGTTTGTAATTTCAGAAAAGACACAAATCTTAGTCATGTTCTTTTGTAATATTAATTCAGATGAAAGCCTAATGCAGTGTAAAAAAGGTTGATTTCCCTGAAACCATGCCTGTGAGGCACAAGAATTCTCTGTGGTCAACTATCCTAACTGAGCCCTGGCCTTCTAGCTATCCACACTTATATCCAAAACATAACTATGCAGATACCTTGCATCTCCCAGACCATTTCCCATCCAAGGTGAGGACTGCTTGGTTGTCTCAATTGACCTTAGATGTATAATGATCTGGCTGAATGTCTTATGTACAGAATAGCCAAGATATAATAAAACTGTCTTGTTTCATGCCAGTAAGCATGGACACAAGTTGTAACTAAGTTGGACACAAATAACAAGACAATCAAAAGCAAAAGATAAGATTGTAGGAAACAATTCAAACTCATGAATATGCACAGTGAGAGAAATAGACAGAATTCTCCCATGAAAAGACTTAGATTTGATAGGAACACAGAGACCTAATGAAGTTGCTGAAAGAAAAGAAGAAAAAGAATATACAAAATGTCAAAATCAAAAGAAGGGGGAATTTCCTCCATCCCACATGGTGACAGATGTCAAACAACATAAACACAGAGGTTAAAACTACCTCGAGACAATAGATATATTCCAATAACAAGTAAAGACCAATTTACACATGACAATAATATTGTATTTTAGGTATCCTATAAATAGGTCCAAAAGCATATAAACCAAAAGGTTTTACAACATCAGTAAGAAATTAGTCACTTTTCCGAGTAAAAACGACTTCTATCCTTTCAGTAATTTTAGATTCAAATAGCTAATTATTAACTATGCAAAATATTTGACTTACATCAATATTAGAGAGTGAGGTCAGTGTAGGTTAACAAATATACACAATTCTGGATTACCTAGATTCTATTATTAGTAGCCTCCCTGTCAATCGCTCCCATATTGTATCTTGTCTTGGGAGCACAAGAGTACGGGATCTGGTGCCTATCGCCCTGCAACCCAAGTTCCAGACAAGGGCTCCCCCTCACTGAGTGGAAAATTTGGCCGAATTTGAAATCTGTTGATTTTCTCCCCCAAACCCAGGCTTCCCTATTACACAAGTGCTCCTTTCTTGGTTCACTGTTCTCTCCCATTAGGAGGTGTGGTCAGCCTACTCATGGATGCAGATTGTGTTTCATGTCAGTGGTCTCTGTTTACTCCAGCTGTTGTTGATCAGTTTCCCCTGGCAGCCTGTGCAGTGCCTGGGAGCTGGATACCGTTCTGGACCTCGAAGTGTCTCTCACATGGCCTAATGGATAAGGCGTCTGATTCCTGATACATTTTATAATATAAAAAACAATTTCCTTTTCTTTCATTTTGTTGGTGTGAATGTAGTATGTGACTTGTGTGGGTGGCATCTGCATGCCCCATGTGGACATTTGCCCCCTCAGCACTGGGGTTGCATGCTTGTGTAGCCATGCTGGAGTTAAACTCACATCTTAATGCTTAAGAAGCACCTGTTCTAACCTGCTGAACCATGTGCTTACACCGCTGAAGAAATTTCTAATAACAAATTTGAAAAGGCATGTGTTGTACATATGGCAAATGAAGTATGCTTGCGATGTGCACACATTTAAAGAAGCTTTAGACTGTGTTCATGTTCAAAACTTAAATGAAGAAAAGTCAATTCAGGGTTGGGGTACATGACTCAGTCAGTAAAGTTCCTGCCACCCAAGCTTGAGAATGTGAGTTCCCATCCTCATTACCTACATTAAAGCTGGGTGTGGTGGTGTGCATTTGAAATCCTGCACTGGGAAGGCAGACGCAGGAAACCCCTAGGGCTCACTGGCTGGACGTCCTGTCAAAGTAGTGAGCTTGGGTTCAATACAAGACCCTGCCTCAAAAACCAACATGGAGGGCTGGAGAGATGGCTCTATGGATAAAGGCACTTTAGATGTGAATAAGTCATGGAACTTTCTCAAGATAACAGCAAGTTCAGGTGTTGTGGATGGATACAAAACCAGGTTATCAGGCTGGAAGCACTGTCTCCTTTTTCACTCACCTTGCTAAGAAGAACATCAAATGGTGCTTATGAAGATACACACCTAAAATAATGGGTAGTAATTCATGATAGTAAAACAATAGATACAAACCAACAACCCTAAGAGAAAAGTGAGTTATGGGCAACATGGTATTTGGTAGGTAAATAGCATACAATTTTTAAAATATTTGATTAAATGGAAAATGCATGACATTATATCAAAGAAGGGATGAGAAATAAATTTTATAGTTATTAATCATGCATATAAATATTAATTTCATGTACAGATATAAATACTAGAAAATAAAGAGTCAAAATACCAAGGCATTAACTTTATAGAGGAAAATATGATTTAAAAATTTTCATATTTATAATTTTTGAAATACTCCAACTATTGCTTCATATTTTTTCAACTGAGAAATTGTGAAAATATGATGACTCTGCTATGTAAACATCCATCTTACCCTTTTCAAGGTCCCAGCCTAACATTCATTCTGTAGGAATTGACAAGATTAAGAGTTTTATTATCTGCTGTCCATGAACTGAGAAGTTAACTATTTTGTTCATTCTTGTAAAGTAAAAAGAAAATCCACTTATATGTTTTAAATCACATTTCCTCTTAAGCAACCCAAAAATCCAAGGCTAGAGGAGTTAGAATCAGAGTTGTATCAGCAGACACTCATTTTCATTGAAGAATCTCTTAGTCTCGTCAACAAAATAAATTAAGCAAATTATACTATCTGGCTGAAGAAATACAGATCTGTGACATTTCGAAACCATCATCCCAAATTATAGATGTAGAAAAAATAGAGAAATAGACAATCACCATTAGAATGTCACAGTGGTATTTGCTGCAGGCAGTATCCACAAATGGAGGAAAAGCTTTCAAGATAAACAGAATATTTGCATGGACTGAAACTATTCTCTTTGTAAAGTACCTATTAACTACAATGGTTGTCTTAATATGTCTACAAATTATTTGATAATCCTTTCTCCAGAGGGTAGAAGTTAATTCTCCCTCTACTTGAATGTGAATTTATTGTGGACTTAATGACTGAATTTTAATGACCAGAGGATAGAAAAGAAAAAGTAATAAGCTTACAGCACACACATCTTTTACTTTTATTTTAAAAATTATTTATTTGGAAACACACAGAGAGAGATATAGAGGAGAGACAGACAGAGAGAATGGGCACACCAGGGTCTCCTGCCTCTGCAAAGGGACTCCAGATGCATGCACCACTTTGTGTCTCTGGCTTTATGTGGGTACTTGGGAATTGAACTCTGGTCATTAAGCTGAAGCAAGCACCTTAACCACTGTGCAATCTCCCCATTTTTATACAGCCATTCTTGTTTATTCTAATAAGAAATGTTGCTATTGCATATCCCCCAATATAATGCTTTGAGGATGTCATGTGTTCTCTCTGGTATTGCTTTTAGAGTTCTCAACCATGAGAACATGTCAGATAAAGTCATATTGTGTAAGAGTATATTGTAAATGTCTGACCAGTATTCTCCCATATCATGCACATGAATGAAAACAGAAGACAGAAGCAGGGTCACACCCGATGAATGAATGCAGCATGGCATCCGAGGTCTTGGATCAAAAGTAGTTCTATTATGGAAAAAAATTGAACATTTTGGATAACATTTGACATTTAGAATCTATCAACCCTGTATTATGTTTAAAGTATATTATGATTATGCAGAGCATTAATATTTAGAGTGAAGTATGTAAAGTTATATGTGGGTACTCTTTACTATCTTTTAAATCTTTTCTAGAAAGCTGCAATTTCTTTTAGTGTTTTTAACCATTAATTTTGATGTGACAGTGAGAGAGAGAGAGGGAAAGAGAATGAGCAAGCCAGGGTCTCCTGTCACTGCAAATGGACTCCAGATGACATGCACTACTTGTGCATCTGGTTTTATGTGGACACTGGGAAATCAAACCCAGGTCACAGGCTTTGCAAACAAGTGCTTTTAAACACCGAGTCATCTCCCCAGCCCCAATCATTTTAACTCTCTTTTTAATCCTTTAAACCAACAACACAGGAAATATCTCCTTTGGGTTTCAGTGTGTCCTACAAGGGTGCATCTATTAGAATCTTCTTCCTCAGTGTGACAATATCATGAGGTAATGGAGCCTTTAAGGATGGAGTCATTAGTCACTAGGGACGCTGCCCCCAGAAGGTCAGCAGTTGTCCTGGAAGCCTGAGTGGGTTCTCCAGAGAGTGGGGTAGAAGAATGAAGACCAGATCCTCCCTATTATCTGGCTTCTTATTTCGTCATGTGCTCACTCTCAAATGCATCTCCACTCTAATGCAACACCACTCTAATGAACACCAGAGGCTAAGATGGGCGAATCTCCCATTTTCAACCTCCATAACTGAACTATATAAATCTCTTTTCTATAAAAAGTATTCAGAATTTGGTATCTTGCATAATAGAAAATGGACCAAGACAACATGTTAAATCTAAACAAAAGGTAGCTCTACCTTTACTCCTATAGTTACTCATATAAAAAAAATGGGCTCCTGGGGTTGGATTGATTTTGCTGTCAAAATAAATATTGAAATACATACGTTGTCTCCGTTTGTACTACTGCTAGCCCAATCTCAATCACCATCAGCCCTTGCCACAATACCCAGGTTCTTCTTGTAAGCCCATCCCCGCCTGGGGTCCTCTCCAATGCAAAATCAGTATAGCAGGAGTGATTTTATAAAACATAATTCTCTTAACGCCACTCAACTTCTTAAAGCCCTTTAGTTGCTAATGTTTTCCCTTTAGGATTGCATTTGCTGTCTACAGTATGGCCTGAAAGACTGATTAATCCTTTCTTCTTCTCCAGTTTTATTAAAATCCACCTTTTTGCTCCTTTGTGATGTTCCCGGTCATGTCATCTTCCTACTCAGCTTACATGAAAGCTCCCTGCTGAACTCAAGAGTGCAGACACTCCATTCTCTCTTCAATTCCCACCTGGTGCTTTTAGCTCTGCTGTCTGGATGAGCAACGTCCTTCAAGTTCTCAGTCAAATACTATATCAGAAAGACCTTTACAATGACTCCTGCAGCCTCCTGGACTAAGTGATTTTGTATCTGCTACCATCATTCTTTTGTTAGCTATAATTCCACAAGACGTGTCTTTAGTTTTCCAAATCCATGAATACCCCAGACTTTTGTCCAAATAACAAGTAAGATATGTTGATTAAATTATGATATTCCAGGCATTAGATTTTTTCTTTGAATTACCAGATAGTCCATGACTGAATTTGTGATCTGTAAGCCCAAACCTCCCTTTCTTGTGATGTGAAGCACGTTTGAGTGCCTTACTTACTAATATTTTCTTGGACACCTGCACTTGAATCTCTTTTTAAAAAGCCATAATATCCATCACCTTCCAAGGTAAACCTTGAGAGGATTCATAGAAATGTGAATTCACTCTGCTTAAATAGCTGTAAACAGTATTTCTCTCTTTTATGTAGACCACAGTGAGTGGGTCAATGAGCCATTTATTTCTACGTTCTGTATGCTAAGGGATATTATGTCATTCACTGTCATACCTTGTTGTGGTTAGGGTACCTAATGACTTCTCCAGGGCTTTTCCCCCCCCATTTCACTCTTTTCGGATTCATTCTTTTTCCACTAGAAGTCTTCGCAAACTCCTGAATTTTCCCTAAGCTCTGAACACACTTACCTTATCTTCCAAGACTTTCTCCAGAAATCTTTTCCTTTCCACTTTGTGCCCTTTGTTTCTAAGCAGACATTTATCTTGCTCCATTTTTATGTGGCTTGAAGGTTCTGTGTCCCACTTGGCCCCTCCCTTCCTTGATTTCTCTTAAAGAACCTTATCATGGAAGCCTGTTAGAAGTTTTTATGTCCCGTCCATTTTCCAGCTTCCTTAGCTATGGCGTTATGATTCGTTCTACCCAATGAGCTTCAAGAAAGGACTTCTAGGCTGTTATTTAAGATCTCCCTCTCTTTTTTCTCTTTCTCTCTCTCTCAAATCTTCCAAATACATTTTTCTTCTGAAGCCCACAAAATCTTAGAAATATTCCAAATGGTTGACAATCGGGAAAAGGAACACCACAACTATACATTTTCATGATTCTATGTTGCATTGGGAAATGTGAATTATCCTAGGTAGACATAAAAACTGTAACAAAGTTTTGTGTTTTTTTTAATTCACCTTGCCCATTTTTCTCAAAAGAAACTACCTTGCACTACATGCTTCTTGATATAATTCTGACTCACCACAAGCTATTCTTTTTACTTTAATTTGCAAATGTATTGTAGTTGATTATTGGAGAATAAAGTTCCTTTTTCCTCCTCTCTTTGTCTTGGACAGGTTCTCTATCAAACAAACCCCCCAGCTACATGCTAATGTTTTGTTGGGAAGGGCAATGCAACCAACTAGCTGCAAGATAGACAGAAAAGAGTGAGAAAAGTCGAAAATCAATTGCAAGGCACATGTTGCTGAAACGCCCTTTATGAGGCGATCATATCAAGTTTCCTGTCATGTAGTACAAGGTATATGGAAATACTGTGAATGGGAACAAATTGAAGGTGCAGCGTGGGCACAAAATGGATCTTCCAACTCCTTTCAGACTCCTGCTTCTCACTCACTGGTCAAAGGCTGACCCATATTTTTCAGGTTATCTTAACTGATTGGCCAAAGAAGTCCCTGGAAAATCCAGTTCTCAAGTCGTGTGTTTTTCTGTATGACCTAAGACGGAAGTGACAGAAGACACCATATTTTCTGAAGACTTTCTGAGCTTGCTTGAGTTACCAGAGCCGATAAGCCACTAGATTTTTAGTTTCCTTATTGACTCTTATCCATATTCATATTTTGAGCCTGTGTATAAGATAGCATCTGGATGAGTCTTTGCAAGATGCATGTCTTAGCATTCCGAGGGTTGTATGAGGGCATGGTGTGATTTTCGCTGGGAAAGGATCTAGACATTTTCAACAGCAGAAGTTATCCATTTGGGTTGAGACCTCGGTTACAACAGCTGGAGGTGTTCTCTGGTGTCATAAAGGGAAAATGGGGCTGATTGTTTCTGCCAGGTTTGGGATGAGAACGTACACACACACATTAAATAAGGTCTTTTGTTTCCTACAATGTTAATTTTAAAGTCAGCTGTCTCCATGAGACCAGAAAGAATTATTGCTCCTTGTTTCAAGATGTTTTATTGTCAGAAAAATATGATTTAAACTTGTTTTGTATAAATTACTCAATATCTTTACAATTTAGTTTCTTCAAATATAAAAGGTACAAAATTAAAAAAAATCTATCTTGTAAGATTGACATTAAGATGAGCTACTTATAAAGAATGAGTATATAGCAAGGCCCTTATAAGGGCCCTATAAATATGAATGAGTAAGTGAATGAATGGGGGTCAACCATATCTCTTAGAGAAAATAAACCTTTCGAACTCCAGCCCAGGCTCTTTCTTATCCATCTGCACTGCTGATAATGATCTTTCAGTCTAATTAATGAAAAATTCATCTTTATCCTGGGTGGCAAGAAGATAACAGTACTTTTGTCATTTGTTTTATGATAAGTGGTGATCTACCAGACACAGTCTCCTCACCTCCACTACCAGACACTGTCTCCTCACCTCCATACCCCTGTCTTTTACTGAAGATTAGGCCAATACGATTCTGCCCTACAGATTTAAGCTTATTTTTTTTTCCTTTTCTTTTTTCCTTTTTCTTTTTACAGACAGGGTATTATGTGGTCGAGGAAAGTCCCTAAGTCAATGTGCTGCAGAAGATGATCTTGAACATCTTCTGATCATCTTGTCTTTACCTCCCAAATACTGCAGTTACAGATACATTCCGACACACCCATTTTATACGATACTGGGATTGAATTTAGGGCTTCATTCATCCCAGGCAAAGATTCTTCCAAGTGAGCTACAGCCACAGCTTTCAAATTATTTTCATCAAAAAACTTTTATTTATTTGTGATGAGAGGCAGGAGGGAGAGTAAGAATGGTGCACCAGGGCATATCACCACCACAAAGGAACTCCATATGCATGTACCACATTGGCATCTGGTTTTACATGGGTCCTGGGGAATGGAAACCAGAGCCAGCAGTCTTTGCAACTTTTATCATCGCTGAACTAGAAGACATTTTGATAGATCTAATTTGTTTAGACTACAGGCTTGTCAGTTTAGTTGAAATTTCAAAGTAAAGGACAGAGAGAAATAAAATTGAGAGTCGGCAGATCACAAAAGAATGAATGTGAAAGTACCTTATGGTTTCATGTCTCATTATCACGACCAGTGTGCTGCTTTCCTTGGAGTCTGAGCATCTACTTTACAGAAGTCTATGACCAATGACAATCTCCATGCTGTTTCTACTGTCCATCATCCTCACTACCATCCCAGGTCTCAGATTCTATGCACTTCAGGATTCATTCACTGCCATTGTTCTGCTAAGTGAGGCCAGTAGACCATGATTGATCTCTCCAAATTCACTCATCTTACCTAATAGCTACAGTTAGTGTCAACCATGAGAATAGCACCCTGAAAACTAATGGTAAACTTTTTTTTTTCCTTGTAGGAGACGTTCGGACAATTCAATAGTTTCTTATAAAGACCCCTCATGTGGACAGCAAAATAAATCACTCCTTCCCTTCTTTTTAAAAATATTTTATTTATTCATTTTAAAGCAGAGATACACACAACAGAGAGAGAGAGAGACAGACAGACAAACAGACAGACAGACAGACAGACAGAGAGAACCAGGGACACCACCACCTTGTACATCTGGTTTATGTGGGTACTGGGGCATTGAACCCCCAGCGTTCAATTCAATTCCCCAGTACCCACATCCAGTGCCTTACCACAGAGCAGTCTTTCCAGTCCACTCCTTCTCTTCTGAGCTCCACAGACCTTTGTTTACACATTTGTCACAATATTTACATTTCCACCAGGAACTGTGCCAGTGCCATATTAAATGTATCCAATGTATGTAACACATTGTTTCATACCAAGTATTTGCCTGATGCATTGCTGGATAGCTAGAGAAAATCATCTAACATGTTTTCAAAACAACTTTTTCCTCTCTCTTTAGGTTTGATTTTGCCAGAGACAATAAATATCTAAAACCCCAGGCTTTAAATCTGTACTCATTTTGTTAAACTGTGACAACATATTAATTTAAGAACTCTATTCTCTGGCCAAACTTACAAGAAATCATTCTCTAGACAGATAGCCAAGGAGGGGTTTGGAGTGAGAAACATCACTATTGACCAGCTCTGCAAACTTTGAGATGTTACTCCTTTCTTCTGTGCTTTCTTTGTTTTACTAGATAAAGGAAGGTGACTACCATTGCCTGGGATTTCCTCTGAGATCATATTGGGCACATTCTAGTCAGCTAATAGCAGCTTCTAGTATTACTTTTAGCAGTAGAGGTAGTCGTATTTTTGCAAGTTTCAAGATAATTATTTTCAAAAATAAACCTTGAGGAGAGAAGTAACTTGAGGTTTACTGAAGGCCAACATGTACATGTTCATTTCTGATGTGCAATGTGTCACTGGTGCTGTGGTGCCGAATCTTAATGTGACATGCTAGCAATCAACAGGCAACATCCCCAGACAGAATTAATAATTATGATCACAAAACCATGAACAACTGATTTTAATGATCGGATAGGGAATGCCTTTCCAGTTCATGCTGTGAGAAGCTAATCTTCTCCTTGTCCTAATCTACTAACACAGAGTCTGGGAGGAAACAAGCTCGTAATGAGGAATCCAGATGTGGATATCATTCTGTTGAGCATGAAATGGAAGATTACAGAGCATCTCAAAAAGCGTTGTCTTTCCTTTGCTCCCACTTCCCTAACCTTCTCGCGTATTTTTAAATGGCTATTTTGGTTATTACTGCCACCTTAAGAACACATGTGGGTAAAGAGGATTTGATCCAACCTCAAAAGAAATTTACAGGGCAGGGGTTTTAGAATGTAAGAAAAAAAAAAACAGAAGACTGGCTGAAATTTCTACTAATTCTGAATTCATTTATTGAAAGTCTTAGGATAAATATAGGTCATACATTCATTCATAATTTCCAAATATGATGCTATATTTCTCTCTCTCTCTCTCTCTCTGTCTCTCTCTCTCTCTCTCTCTGAATTCAAAAAAGACTCACTGTGGAATATTCTGAAGGCTGAGTTTTCCATGTGAGGATATAGAGTAAATCCACACCTTTTTAATCATGCCTGGAAGTTTAGGCCTAGAATCCCAGCTACTCAGGAGGTAGAGAGGAGGGTCCAAGTTTAAGGCCACCTTGGGCAATTATGTGAGACCTTATCTCAAAATAAAAAGTGAAAAAGAGAGGTGGGGATAGCTCAGTAGCAGAACACTCATATAGCCTGCATAAGGCCCTGGCTTCAACCCTTAGTGAGAAAATAAATGCATGGCTTTTCCTGCACTGCTAAAGGATATTTCAGAAATACTAGTCAGCTGGATCCAGAAATTTCAGACAAAATTCTGGGGAAATATGGTCATGTTCCCATGAGTTAATTAACCTACTAATCTTGATGAGTTTATACTAGTGAGTAACTAAAAATGATTCAAGCAAGTAAGCTAAAATTTGGCCCAAATTAATTAAAGAGTAATAAGAAAGGATATGAGAATCTCAGGCACAAAGGATCCCATGCTCCATATCCTAGAGTAGAGCTTCATGCGTCTGAGGAGTCTGGCAGATGGAAAAATATTTGGAAAACCAAAATAAAGGGAAACAGAAATGGAGTGTTGGAAGAAGGATTCAGATAGCTGCAAAGGTAGATCTTGCCTTCAAGAAACTCAGTTCAGGAGAATCATAGCTGAAGGGGTTTCATCCAGGTGTTCCCCATAAACTTAATGTGTTCAGAATGCTTGAT